>OX638391.1:3107500-3415567 GCA_951813805.1 Limnephilus auricula
TGCAAACTTATAAATAAGACCATTATTTCAAAATTTTACTTTGAAGCAATGATTTTATCTATGTTTTACTTATTTTTTGCAAACACCCAATTTTCGAAATCGAAGCATAATTAGAGTTGTCCAGTTCTCGTTTCTAATATCTTCCAATCTGAATTATAAGAAAAAAATCTTTTTGTTGTTATTTTTAACTTAATTAGTAAAACCTCAAATTATAATATTTTATTAAATGAAGATAATATTAGCGAAAGTCAATCGAAAATTCGAAACAGAAAAATCAGAAAAAGATGTGGATACATCTGGGACTCTAACCCAGGATCTCTGGCAATCCGGGCCAATATCTTTTTCTGATTTTTCTGTTTCGGATTTTCGATTGACTTTCGCTTATATTATCTTCATTAATTAAAATATTATAATTTTAGGTTTAACTCATTAAGTTAAAAAGTTAAAAATAAAAATAAAAGTATTTCATCCTAGACTTGCACAAATAGTCAATAGATGTCGCATTTTAATAAAAAGTGATAAAATTTATCCTGACCCTATCTGGATGGCATGTAGTTCGAATTGAATCTTGCAATCATACATAAAGATAGCAGCCAATAAAAATATGCGTTAAGAAAAATTAAAATAATGTTGGTGGTTCTCAGTCGAAGTATGATACAGTTAAAAAAAACCGAATTGGATAGGGATTCGTTGGCGCATAGGAAATCGCGTTGGCCCGGATTGCCAGAGGTCCTGGGTTCGAGTCCCAGATGTATCCATATATTTTTTCTGATTTTTCTGTTTCGAATTTCCAAGTGACTTTCGCTAATATTATCTTCATCAATTAAAATATTATAAAAAAAATCTTTATTGCAACGTGCACTATTTAATCTGTTTGTTTAATATGTTTCACTAATTCGCTCCAATTTACAACAACAGACAATTATTGTAGGTTTTTTTGTATTTCTAGACATTTGGTTTTGAAGAGTTTTAATTTCCATGAACATTTGTTATTTACATTTTTATTTATCTGCTTCAGGTTTCGACATATCCGTGTCATTCACTAGCAAACTTACCACTATCTTTAAAAAAATATACAAGTACAAAAATGATTACATTTTATAAGGTAGGGGTAGTAGGAGGGGTGATTTTGGGGGAGAAGGAGAACGGTGAGAGGAGTCAACAATACACGGGAACATTGTTAATAATGGCGGTTTGTTAACTAAATTAATTTTTGATTTTTTTTTTGTTTATATCTAATTGTACACGTAAAATAAAACTTTTCATAACAAAATTATTGTAGGATTTATGAAAATGAAAGTATTCATAAAAGATTTGATACATTCCTTTCGAAATCAAACGCTGTCAATTTATCAGAAATTAATCTATCAAATGAAATAAATTCCTTTAGTAAGGCGCTCCGCCCACTGAGGCAACTGAAAACCAACTAAAACCGGCTTTTTCTCTGTCTTGATTGGTCAAAAAGCTTGTTTAACCATAGACGAACTACGAGACAGCTGACAGCTAGCAACTAGAAATGGCCGCCCAGGGCAATGAGCAGTGACAGTCGCAAGATGGTCGCAAGTCACCGCTTGCGTTACCATTGACAACGGGGTTTTGTGTGATTGTATAGTGTGCGGGCTATCACATTGTCATACAAAGACAGTTGGCAGTTGAGAGTTTTCAGTTGCCTGAGTGGGCGGAGGCGCTTAATCTAGTTAGTTACCTGGTAAAAAATGCTTTCTTGAAACTGTAAACAACGCAGATACTTGAAAAATTATGTAATCCTCTTTTAATTGTCAAGATTTACCCTTCGCTCACGAGGCAACTGAAAAAACCCAGTTTGCTACTAAACTCGCTATTCATGTCAATGTGATAGTCCGCACACTACACAATTTCTCAAGAACCCGTTGTCAATGGCAACGCAAGCAGTGACTCGAAACTCGCCGTGCTAGTTGCTACGATGACAGCTGATTGTTCTTCGTCTATGGTTAAACAATCTGAGATAATTACTGAAATCGTAAAATTGAGTAGAGCCGTGATAGAAGTTTGGTTGGAAAAGTTTCAGTTTCTTCAGCGCCTACGGCGCTCCGCTGACGAGGAAACTGAAACCAAACTAAAACCGGCTGGTTTCTATGTCTTGATTGGTCAAACATCTTGTTTAACCATAGACGAAGAACAATCAGCTGACATCTGGCAACTAGCAATGGCTGGCCACCGCAATCAGCAGTGCGAGTCGCGAGCCACCGCTTGTGTTACCATTGACAACGGGGTTTTGTGTGATTGTGTAGTGTGCGGGCCATCACATTGTCATACAAAGACAGTTGCCAGTTGACAGTTTTAAGTTGCCTCAGTGAGCAGATCGCCTAAGAATTACACAAAAGTAATCCACATTTCAAATACAGAATAAAAATATTACATAATTTTCTTGTTAAAAAAATGTAGCATGAATTGCCTGAATTCTTCACGCAATCTGATCCAATTTTGAAAAAAGCACTTAAATTTAGGTTCAGTGAACCAGATTTCACGCAGGATTAACGCACAGACAACCGAATTTAGTATGTTTGACGATAAGATCTTTGATTCTCGAAATGTAATTCACTTGATTGGATTAATTTCACAGAACCGATTCCTGACCAGCGTTGATAGGGCGAAGAAGTCAGAGGGAGTTGGGGTAGATGCTAGGGGGAGTTACCTCCTTCAGTTCGCCACCGCGCGCTGTCACAGGGGATTACCAGAGATCTTCCTTATTACCAGAGCCGTCATATTAGGGGAAGGAAAGTGAGTCCAGTGTCCAGCATATTGTGGGAAAGTCGTAAAAAAGCAACGACCTGCGGCCCTTGTTATATGGCGGCTTAAAAACAGTGATGGCGCTTCAGGAGCGATGGGTTTTTACGGCCTATTACCCATTATGACAGACCACGTATTGGAAGTCATAGTTACATGATATAAAGTAAAAAATATCGCCGGACACAGTCTTTACAACTTTGGCTGTTTAATGGCGTGGCGGCGGATTAATGCCCCAGTCACGGCTCCTATCGACGTAGTCAATTTATTTTATCACCTTTTGTCCCGGGAAGAGAAGAGAAGATCGTATAATAACGCAAGTGGATTGAAGATGAAGTCGGGGACATCTCAGGAAGGCGTGACATGACCAGGAGAAACTCGAGGCTGGTCGCTCCAAGAAAATAGCAGAGACGATGTATCTGGAGTAGTGTCCATGAATATAGATGCAGAACACGTTCAAGTATAAATGAGAGCTACGAGCTACTTAGTTGGTTTGTAGTGTTGGAAATATAAAAATATTTAAAATATATACTTATTAACGACTTCTATTGCTAATTCACTTTGTCGAGTCAATAAATCCCTTTGGTAATAATAATAATAAAAATATTTTAATGAATAGTATAATGTATAGCGCCGTTTTTGTGCAAAATCACCTCAAAGGCGCTGTACAAATTGCAATACATTTCTACAATTTTACTTCTAACTACACACCAGACAAACATTAAAAAAACTGTCAGATACGTTTTTAGATTTTTACGGCCAAAAGCATTTTCGTTGTTTGTTTTTGGGGTGTTATGCCGTGTTGTGCTACCTCCTTCTTTAGCCGACGTTTCGGACAGCGTTGCAGTGTCCATCATCAGGGCAGATCCGGCAGATAGATCGACGGATCTGCCGGATCTGCCCTGATGATGGACACTGCAACGCTGTCCAAAACTATGGCTAAAGAAGGAGGTAGCACAACACGGCATAACACCCCAAAAACAAACAACGAAAATTAAAAAAACTTGTCGCTAAAACATTGAATCCTCCGCTTCTTCAATCAGTGTTACAAAACAATATATACAATGCATCTGACCAATTATCGTTTTTTTTATTATTCTTTTTTCAATTCAATTCAACTTTTTTTTTTTTTTTTTTAACTTTTTTTATTATTAAGAAAATATACAGGCCTTACTTACCTGGTAGGTAGGTATACTACCACTATTTAATTAAAATAAACCAACGTCAGGAATTACCAAAACTGATTTTTTTAAGAATTATTATAAGCAATAATTATCAGCCTAAAACACTCATCCACGTTGATACAATCTTCCGAAAAAAAAATACATGACGCCGACGGGACTCGAACCCGCGCCCTTCTGATGTCCGGTCAGGTGCTCTTAATCTACTGAGCTACGGCGGGTAACCTCTTACCCGCCAAATGATTCAATATATACTAGTGATTCATTCAAAAACTACCGCTTATTACATTTTTTCACCTGCAAACTACCAACTTTATTTTTATATGAGAAAAGCATTATAAGTGCTAACTTTTCCACTAGGTGGCGTCGAGACATATCATGTCTACATTTTTGGTGAAATATTTTATTGTTATAAGTTTATCCGGACAAAAACCCATCCCATCCCATGTTTCCTTATTTTGACTCCTAATACCACTCCCCCCCTTCAAATCCCCCCTCCCCCCCTACCCAAATATATAATTATTATTTCTGTATATGTATAATGTAAAGCTAGTTTTAAAAATGAAAATCAATGACACGTACACGTAACGAAACCGATAGCAAATTATATAAAATTGGTAACCAGACAGTGCAGTGGACAAGAAATAAAGTATTTAATGTATATTGGACTTTAAAATTTCGTTTAAATATTCCCTCTAAATAATCCAAATTAATTTTTCGCCGCTACCGCGTTAAAAAAAATTCAATTTGCATCAAGGTAATTCCGGACTACCCCCCTGGCGGGCGTAATGTATGCAAATGAAAACATCTCATCAACAATGTTGACAAGCAAGAACTGAGCGCGAGTCATAACTCCAAGCATCAGTATCTGAGCCGCGCAGGGGTGGAGCCCAATCAATACATCTCCCCCACTGGAATGAGCTGAAAAAGTTGCCTAATAACTACTATAAATATGTGCGAAAATAGAGATATAAAATCAGGTGCCGTAATCTCCTGCTTAATGGCTGTCAACGTTTCTCTTCGGGACCGAATTGGATTAAGTGGGATATTTCACGGATAACTTGAAACGAGGAAATAAGCTGCTCAGGACGGAGACTAAATCACTTGTTATATTTAGGATGTAATTCCAGGTAAGAGTTCGCACTTATTTTATCAGACATTAACAGCAGAACTGAAGATGGTAGAAATTTGATTGAATGAACTGGAAATTTTAAAAAAAGTCTGAAGTCATTCTAAAAGAACTCGCTGAGGACAAAAATATTAGATGTTTTCAATTTAGGAGGAACTAGCGTCATTGATTCCTTCGACACTGGTGCTTAGTCGGGAAACATGCCCCCAACATAAGTACACGGTTGATATTTTTCACGTGAGAACGGGTCGCTTCTACGACTCGTTTATGAGTTCATTAGCTCGGCATGTTTACTCCTTCCTCCACAAAACATCAAAGATGGCATTGACGGCAGGCGTGCTTGAGAGGTAAAGCTCTCGACTGCCAATCCGAAGGTCGCTGGTTCGAAAATTAA
Organism: Limnephilus auricula; assembly: GCA_951813805.1. Lineage (NCBI taxonomy): Eukaryota > Metazoa > Arthropoda > Insecta > Trichoptera > Limnephilidae > Limnephilus > Limnephilus auricula. The sequence goes on from OX638391.1 coordinate 3,112,971, forward strand.
TTTTTGTTTGATTAATTTGTTTTTTTTTCACAATTAATTAATAAGAAATAATATATAGTGTATGTGGGGCACGACCCCATTGTGGAAGATAATCTCAATATCGCCTTGGTATACGACCACCATTCAGAATTGCTTGAAAAGGCTTTAGCCGTGTTTGGTGACCAGATCTGAATAGCCGAGTGCTTCCGCTCTTTCCTCTTCCTCATCTCATTCCTCTCCCACTACACGGAGAAAAAAAAACGATTTATATTATTTTCTAAAATACAATCATTTTATTCGTAAAAACGGTTAAAAACCGGACTGAAGTTCTTACGAACAAATTAACAGTGTTTCAATGTTTATTGGCGAGAAAATGTAAGAATAATTTGTTGGTATACGTACGAAATTACGTATACCAACAAATTATTCTTACACTTTACCGCCAATAAACATTGAAACCCCGTTAATTTGTTCGTAAGAACTTCAGTCCCGTTTTTAACAATATTTACGAATAAAATGATCTATTTTAGAATAACATTTTTCTCCGTGTACCTTCTTCCTCACAACACACCCCAATTGGGAATGCCATAGTCTTACTGGCTCAATGGGAACTGTTGGGACTCTTGTGCGTTATTTAAATAAAAAAAGGCCCTGAGGGAAAATTATGTTCTTTCTGTGTGGAGTTAATGTTAAAAAAATACAAAATTAATTGAATAATTAATAAAAACTAATTAATTAAATAATAAACAGAAGCAGATACCATAACCGACCAGTACATAAGCAAGCGCAATACTTCCGATAAACTTATGAAAAGAAATAGGACTGTACAACTTCGTTCGCAAGACAACGTAAGCTCGGTGGTTCGCTTCACGTGATGGTCCCTTCACCCCAGCCGACGCTACTACTGGCCCTCTAGCACACTCGATCGATAAGGATTGATAGGATAACTTTCGGTAACTTCTCATCGTTTCCTATGAAAACAGCAGATCGCTAACGTACAAACAACATTTGATGGCGAAAATATTTAGGACACTTAGTCATTGTGAACTGTCACTTATTCGTTGATGTTTTGCAGTCATTCTAGGAAACGATGAGAAGTTACCGAAAGTTATCCTCTCAATCCTTATCGATCGAGTGTGCTAATCACAATAATGATTTCATTGAATAATTAACAAATTTCTAACAATGTCAAAGAGCGTGTAAATATTGGATGTTGCCCTTAACACGGAGAGGCCGCCGTCGAATGTAATATAGCTTGATATGCAAACACAAACACTGCTATCCTCTCCCGGTACGTGCAGGGGACCACGTGGTGTGTGGTAATAACGAGGTGGCCACGTGCTTGTCACGTGGCCCTGCCATTCAGAACCAAAGCTCTTCACACTATTGTGATGGCAGCACAGAATGGCCTAATGAACAGTAGAGGGGGAGGGATCTTTTAGTTACTTTTGTACGTTGGTGGTACCTACCTACTAGTGATTCAGCGAAATGGCAGCATTTTCTTTCATTGTTTATTTTAAAACTTTTATTTCTCTGATGTTAAAAGCTACATAACCTTTTCTGGGTGTTTCCAGGCTGTAGCTTTAAGAGAATTGACCTGATGTTAGCTAACCACCTATAGGATATGGCACCCGAAGAATTTTTTTGAAAACCTTTAAAATTAGATAAATCTTTATATATTAAAATGAATCTTTATATATTGAAAACCTTTAAAATTAGATAAATCTTTATATATTAAAATGAATCTTTATATATTGAAAACATTTAAAATTAGATAAATCTTTATATATTAAAATGAATCTTTATATATTGAAAACCTTTAAAACTAGATAAATCTTTATACATTAAAATGAATCTTTATATATTGAAAACCTTTAAAATTAGATAAATCTTTATATATTAAAATGAATCTTTATATATTGAAAACCTTTAAAATTAGATAAATCTTTATATATTAAAATGAATCTTTATATATTGAAAACCTTTAAAATTAGATAAATCTTTATATATTAAAATGAATCTTTATATATTGAAAACCTTTAAAATTAGATAAATCTTTATATATTAAAATGAATCTTTATATATTGAAAACCTTTAAAATTAGATAAATCTTTATATATTAAAATGAATCTTTATATATTGAAAATCTTTAAAATTAGATAAATCTTTATATATTAAAATGAATTCTTTATATATTGAAAACCTTTAAAATTAGATAAATCTTTATATATTAAAATGAATCTTTATATATTGAAAACCTTTAAAATTAGATAAATCTTTATATATTAAAATGAATCTTTATATATTGAAAACCTTTAATATTAGATAAATCTTTATATATTAAAATGAATCTTTATATATTGAAAACCTTTAAAATTAGATAAATCTTTATATATTAAAATGAATCTTTATATATTGAAAACCTTTAAAATTAGATAAATCTTTATATATTAAAATGAATGTTTCTTTGTTTGTCCCTTACGCGTTACTAAACCATTCATCCGATTGCGTTGAAACTTTTTATTATTATTTTTTTATTGAATGACAATACAAATTAAAATTAAAATACAATATTAAGTAAATTAAGAATGCAAAGTGAAGTATTTTATCCTCAGTCCTCCTCACTAGGTATTCCTGTTCCAAGGTGGACTGCAGCTTGTGTATGGTGTTGATCATGATTTCCTTATGATTGTTGTTGGTTTTTGTTGGTTTCCACGAAATATAAATAACTAAAGCAAAAAGTGTTTATGTTTATTATATGTAGGTTGCGTTGGGGTTACTTAATAATTTTAATTAGTTCCTCATCTTCGTGTTTAGTTAGCCATAATTTGATGTCCTTTTTAAACTTTTGTAAATCAATGGTATTTTTAATTTCAATCGGAAGGGCATTATATAATTTTGTAGCATGGAAATAATGGTTTTTCTGGCCCAAAGCTGTATTTAATTTTGGAATGTTTAGTAGATTTGAAGATTTTATCCTTGTAGTATAGGTGTGTTGGTCAGCAAGGTACGCATATATATTTTTTTTAAATTGAGTAGTACATTTTTTGAGTTTTATAATGCTGAAATATTTGTTGTATGCATTCCTGCCAAGGTTTCTATATATAATGGTGAGCTCTTATGTTGTGAAATTTGGATAAAATTTAACAATGGATGAGTTGAATTGAAATTCTTATCCATTACTGGTAAAAACAGTTTCACGGATAAACAGGGCTACCTGTGAAGTGGTTGAGACGACACACCGCAAAAATTTGAATACAACTATACGAAAATACACAATTGTGTATCTAATTGATTGCTATGAAATATGGGATTCAACTATATACCTAGTTTATTTGTTTAGGCATGTTGTAACATTGATTATGTGAGTATTGATTACCCATAGCTAGTATCCATTCATACCAGTCTTCGCCCACATGGAAGTTTTTAAAGCTTTATGTCCTTCGTACACAGATATTCTAACGTGACTGTAACGCCGTTCTTCCACGTAGCTATTCACAAGCGACGCTACCGCTACCTGTCAAACAAATTTGCTAGTGTAGCACCTAGCGGCGTTTTCAAACACTAATAATAGTATGGAAAACAGAGACGAGCGGCGATCGCGTCGCTTGAAGGTAGCTCCATGGAAGAACGGCGTGATGCAACCACAAGTCGCTTACTGGTATGCTACTCTTTAAATTTGGTTTTCGAACACGGCGCGAATTATACAGAAATCATAGTTATTTGTTTTTGTTTATTTATTGTTTTGTGTTTAATTCGTAGAACTCCATTTAATTTTTTCACAATAAATAAAAAAAGTGTGCTTTAGACCACACGACTGAAGTAAATACTTATTTAGCTCCATCTATATGTATATCCATATATATGTTAATATGTGTAAAATATATACATGTATATACATACATATATTAATTTTCTACAAATATTTATTTAAATTTATTGTCATTTCCTCACCCGATCAAGCCGTGCGCATCGACGTCACTGGTATTTCAAAATACTGACTGAAATATTTCATGCACTGGCTATGAAAAGATAAGAGAGAAAGAAAATGTGCGCGCGCACTGCCCTCTCTTGCTTCTACAGTGAGCCCGTTCGCTTCACAACGCATTTCACTTTTCGTTACACATTCGCCAGTTTACCCTTATTTACTTCAACAAAAAACTAAAACACTTGCAGAACTTAGTAATAACATTATAAAATTTAATATACATTAAAATTTTTAAATAATATTTAATTTTAGGTTGCTTTGTAACACCGTCAGAAACGTTGGCCAAAGAAAGAGGTAGCACAACACGGCATAACACCCCAAAACTAAATAACGATAATACTTTTGGCAGAGAAAATCTAAAATCATCTAAACAGAACTTGATTATTTTTTCTCTATCTTTTTTATTTTTTGGTAGTCAAATGACTACTGACGAAGACAAAGTTGTTCTTCACATGATTATGATAAGCATAAAAATTATCTAAAAAATAAATTTGCGGTCACGCATATAACGAATTAAATGTTAGTTGTAAGGCATTCGTCGCCGCCAAGGAACTACACGAGAATGATGACCAATTAACTTTTTTTTCAACTTCGCCTTCTCTGCTAAATCCTTTACTACGCATAAATTATAGTTACATAAACTTAGATATTTTCCCACTTACGCCGTTCTTCCATGAAGCTACGATCGCCGCTCGTCTGGATTTTCAATACTATTATTAGCGTTTGAAATCGCCGCTAGGCGCTACACTAGCAGAATTGTATGACAGGTAGCGGTAGCGTCGCTTGTAAATAGCTACGTGAACGATGGCGTAAGAATAAATTTAACATTTAAATCAATTTGGACACCATTTCTGTCAAACGAGGAGCAGATGTATATGCAATATCGTGTTACTAGCGCACTCAGTAGCGTGCATTCGAGTCAAACACGTTGTCAGTGCGAACTTGTTATGGCGGCCTCCAATGATTGATGGGTAAGGCTCTCGACTAGCAATCCAAGGTCGCGGGTTCGAATCCTGGCGTGCGCAAGTAAATTTTATTTGTTTGATACGTAACATATCGGAATAATAATTATGAACAGTTATGATGGTCAAATGGTGTCGGTTAAGACTAGTGCCGAGCATAGCCGATCTGAGAGTGCTTGCAAGAGCTCTCCAGTCACAATCTTGCTATGGAGTTATAAGGACATGTGTCCTCTTAAACCGTATTTGTATTATGCGTAAAACAATAAACAGTCACCGTGATTTCAAAGAACCAAAGTAATCAAACAGCATAGTACCTACTGAGGAAGGGCCCAGTATTAATACCACAGATATTTAATATCTCTGTAAATAATATAGAGAAACAGATATTTATACAGTTATTTAAAAATGTATTCCTTAAAAAAATATATATTATATTTTCGGCACGTTCCAGAGTGGAAGATTATCAGTATCGCCCTGCTATAAGACCACTAAATTCAGAATTGAAACCTTGCTTGAAATAGCTTTAGCCGTGTTCGGTAACCAGATCTGAATATACAGGTAATTTTTCCACATTTACCTTCACCTCACAATATACCCCAATTGGGGATGCCATACTCTCACTGGAGCAGTTGAGACCCTTGTGCCGAATTCACATTTAAATTTAAAAAAAGTACACGAAATAGTATGGCGGATACGATACGAGTATGTTAATCACAGAAAACTCGAGTAGCTTTTGAGTATCTCCGTGGTGTACGAAAGACATTAGGGCTGCCACATCTGGTCAGTACATCGGTTACCTGCTACAATCGTCAACATCTGATATTACAAAAATTTTAATTCAATAATTGCAGATTACATAATGTGCAAGCAGAAAAAAAAATTCTTCGTTGGTAGAATACCTACGTTACAGTATTCATTGAATTAATTTATCAACTATAGCCGACCACAACATGAAGGCGTGGAGCCAAACATAGACCAACGAAGTCATAAAAAACAAAATAATATATTTAAAAAAAATAAACAATTTAAATCGCCGTGAATTCTCGCTATAAAACATTATTTCTTTCCTCGTAAAGGCATTTATCGGATAAAACTGCTCATTTTCACAGTTAAATTATGCGAAATAAACCTGAGATGCATCTAGAGCGTCTAAATGAATATCGATAAAATGAAATAGATTCGCTTAGAAATTACACGCCGCCAAGAAAAATCGTTTTTCTTACAATGGTGCACCCGTTGCAATGTTTTTTTTTACTGCGTTCTGTTACTTTTGCGTTGTTGTATTTCTGCAAAGAGAAAAACAACTATCTATAGCTACTTGAAGAAAATAATTATCTTCGGTGGTTTTTTTTACTTCCACGATTCGCCTTCTCGTTGGTGTATCATCTGACTGAAGGCCATTTATTGTTATACCTACTAATCTAATAAGAGATTTTTCCATTCTTTGAGCCAGAAGATTTTCAAAGGAAAATGATTCTTCACATCAACGTAATGGCAGTACTTTCTTTTCAAAATGGTTTGGCATCAAACTCTGGATTTTCATAAACTTTAATAAAAACAACGTCATATTTAGGATATATATTATTGTTATGTTTTCTTTCTTGCAATTATCATTGAATCATGATAAAAAATACTAATTTCGGATCATTTTCAAATTTCTTACTTTGAATTTAAGAGTCGTTTTCAAAATTGGAACTGATGATTGATTAAGTGTGTGAAAAATTCAGACCAGCGGTAAAGTACCTACCTATCTATAATATTATATTTTTTACTTTCAAAATTGGAATTAATTTTTTTGTTTAGAATTCCGACTTTATTTAATAAATTTTTCGTAAAATTAAATCTGTTACCGATTGTCAACTGCTTCAAAATGATCTATACACGCTCAATAACTGGTGTACTGTCAATGATAAGCACTTAAATGTTGAAAAATGTTTAATTTTAAACTTCACTAGAAAAAGAATTATAAAGGATTTTTCCTATTTCATTACTAATATTATTCTCAAGTGTCTTCAATAAGATATCTAGGAATCGTTCTTTATTCTAAATTCATATTTTATGTACCTACACATTAACGAAATTAAGTGCGAATCATAAAAAATTAGGGGATTTATTCATAGAATATATAAACCTTTCAAAGATCCACAATCAATTCTAATTTTTTACAATAGAAGTAAACTTGAATATGGAAGCACTATATTTCATTTCTTTCACAAACAGTTGTTAGTTTTCGGAAGCGTTCGGAAATATTCCATTTATTTAGATTTTATTATAAAGCGGATATACAGCGTGTTAAGGATCGTACTTGACTTACTTTAACTACATAGTGATTCCTGACATTATTTAAAGTAAAAAACGTAAACAAAATTTTGGTCTCCGGTGACATTTTTAAAGATTTTTTTCTACAAAAATATAAAAATCGGTAGGTATTGAAAAGTTAGGAGCGGGGTGAGGGGTTGGTTGGTTACTTGGCATGGTAGTGACCAGTGACAACATGCGGAAAAAAAATTGTTTGATTTTGAAAAAAAAAAAATTTAACAAAAGACATCTATAAAGTCCGGAGACCAAAATTTCATTAACATTTTTTTCACCAAATAATGTCAGGAATCACTGGTTAAAGTAAGTCAAGTACGTTCCTTTACACACTGTATTTTGACCTTCCGACAAAATAAGGTGGAGTTATACAGGTGACCAAATTCATCATCCTTAATACATAGATTACCAATAATTATTCGGTGCTAATGCAAATACGAACTTGGATAACTGTGTCTGATAAACACTGAACTTGGGCATTTCTCCTATATTTCTATGCCCATGAATTCGCCGTATTCGGCGTAAGCACCCTTATAATTACGTCGACTGTCAAGCAGTCATTAATTGAAAGAAAAAAACCCAGCTACATACCTACTTGGACAGGTATTAGATGCCGGGGGCATTAAGTAAAGGTCTTCTCTTTCTCACAAGATGGGCTCTCCCGGCTGTGAGAAGAAGACAATTGTTCTGCGAGAGATGTCTGTCGGCGGTCCCTTTAACTACATCAGATTAAATCGAAAGACATTCACGATTTGCATTCAAAAACATTTTCAATGGGACATTGCTACTTTTTTGTTGCATTACAAAAGGAGTCGCTTTAAGTTATGCCACGGATAGAAAATGGTAGTTCCATTGTCCAAATTATGGCGTTTTGTTAGAGTACTAACTAATTATGATAAATTAGGCATAAAATAATATAATCCTCGGAGAACCTAAAATTCGCAACTAGACTTGCTTGCAAGCCTGTTCCAGTTTCCAGTGTTTAAAGGTTTAATATTTTGGATCCAGAAAACAGATTTTCATCAGTATTTGTCAGATTATCATAAACATTTTTTTTTAATTTTTTATAATTGGACGTATGTGTTGATGTTAAATACGTGCTGTGATAAAAACCTGCACGGAAAGAAAATCCATAAATCATCGTTGAATCATTATCAGAAAAACTAATTTCGGTTGTGTGTGCATTCTGTCTTCAGTCTTGTTAAAATCAAACAAAAATATATTTTCCACGCGTTGTCACTGGTCACTCAGCCGAGTAACCGATCAACCCTCACCCTACCCGTAACGTAAAATAAAATATCAAAAATGTCACCGTACACAAACATTTCAATTAAGTTTTATACTCCAAATATTGTCAGGAATCACTGGTTAAAGTAATAATAAAAAATAAAAATAAATATTTGGGTGATTTTTAAAACGCAATTTTTATGAAAGATCATCTCAAGGGCTCTTGACAAAACAATATAATACCTAATGACAAAAATATTGCATCCACTGGTTCTTAAATCGGTAGTATACAATGCATTTGACTAATGAACGCGATGCTATGTAAAAATGTACATGTATTTTTAAAATTTATTTATACTTTCTTGATTCTAAAGGCAGTAAATATACAGGACCATTCTTACCTGGAAGGTCAATAAAACAAGTATGTAAAATACTTCCCTTAAAACCCTGTATATTTGACTGGGTTACGTAAGGTTAGCATTTTGTTATAGTTTTGACTGCGAAATCCTCGAAATACGAAAAACTGCGAAAATCGTTTTTTATAGTCAATAGTTTTGTTTTCTTGTTCCATTTCCAGCTCAAGTTGAGGGCCGTATTGCTTACTATACGTTTATGCCACCAGAGTTCGCATGAGAGTTACGATCTATTAAATGATAATCTTCAGTTTTACACAGGATCTACTAATTTTAGAAAAACCCCACAAACTTTGTATTTAATCCCATAATGTTAAACTGTTCGTGAAATACATTTAGTGGCTTCTGATTCTCTAGCGCCAGAACGTTTGTCATTCCCGTCTGAAGTCTGCTGATTGCTTTGGAGGGAAATGGTTATCTAGTTACGGTAGGTACTAACTCCATCCAAGAACAATAGGATTGCGCTTAAATTCAAACAAACAGACAAACACACACACAACTTTTGCTTTTTAGCTTTGTATTTATACATACATAATATAATGTACATTTACCGATCAATGCCACGGCAACTGGCGTTTGAAAAATGACCCTGCTGAAAGAGACATTACTCTGAAAGATTTTGGATCGATTTGTGCTAAGCTGAATTCAATATATTTTTGAAGAATAAGTTAGCACTAATAATCTAAATATGAAAGTGAACAAGATACAGAAAAATAATAAAAGATAACGGTCTCAACTGGGACTCGAACCCAGAACTTCCCCCGTCTTACCGGGACGGCGCTTTATTCAATTTAACCAACTATTATATCGTGATATTTGTAAACTCGAATTTAAAATTTAACAATATTATGTTCAACAATTTTTGAAGTAAAACTTCTTTACGCACGATTGACTTGGGGAGTAAGCTGGCGAATGCGTGACGAGAGCGTTACAAAAAGTGTGATCGGGTGAGGCGAACGATAATAAATTTAAATAAATTATTATATGTAGAAAATTATTATATGTACATGTAAATAAATGTATATACATACATATAAGTGGAGCTAAAGAAGTTTTGCTTCAGTCTGTGGTTTAAAGCACATCCGTTTTATTACATTACATTAATGGGAATAACCGTCAAAAGTTATGAAAAGATAGTTTTTCTTATAAAAATGCATATATTTAAATGCAAGCATTTTTAAACATTTATGCTCAGCCGCTGGTCAATCGCTGTTAATGTTTTTTATAATAATAATGCTTGGATGATTTCTATAGTGCCATTTTCATGGGAAAATCGATTCATTTATACATTTAACCTATAAATATATATATATATATATTACAAGTTGCTTACAACTAAGATTGATAACTATTGATTTACAACTAAGTCTTATATAACTAGGACTTAAAATAGACTGAGAGGGTATTTACGCAATACTGCTTTATTCGTATTATGAATTACAACTATCTTTAATCTAGTTAATTACGACTAACATACTTATTTACATACATTTACAAATACATATTGTTTTGATAACTGCCCACCCTGTCAGTGTAAGTTCTAAAAAAAAGAATACAAAAAATAAATTGTTAATCAATCAATGTATATTTTAAAAGTAACGGCCGTTGTTCCCAAATTTTCGATCGGTCAATCTGAGTTTCCGATCAGCTAAATGGTTTGTTTACTAACGCTCGAGTCATCTGTTTGTCAGAGAGTTGCGTTGGGAAGAGTATATTTGTGAATTTGAGAAGTGTTTAGCCAAAGTGTTTGGCTCAACATTTGATTAACAGGATCTGCAGGATTGGGAACAATGGCAGCAGATGCCGCTAAATCTCAGAAACGGGTCCCGGTACGATCAAGAGATCATGTGAGGTGGTAGCCCTCAATCTCACATCCAAGAAGAAGGTTCTCTTTTTTACCTGAAGGGAGTGCTTTTGAAGATATAAGGGCTGAAAGTTTCGCCCTCTAGAAATTTCTAGAACAGGCCAGAACATTCGAGAGTATTCGAGAGCATTCCACAACATTTCAGAATATCCCGAAACATTTTGGAATATTGTGGGATGTTCGACAATAGTCTGGAACGTTCGGGAACATCCCGAATCATCTGGAACATGGGTCGGCAACCTGCGGCCCGCGAGACATCTTGGTGCAACATTCTCGCCGCAACGCACATGACGGACGATATTATAGACAATCGAGTGAAAGGAAGCGAGAAAGGGAGCGAAGGGATAGTGAAGTTGGAGCGAAGGGGAAGCGGGGGTAAAGAGAAGGAATGCAAGAACGCCACACGCACCTCGCATCTTACTTTTTTATTTTATTTCTTACAATCAAACTGATTGATCAGTTTCGTAAGATTTGTAAAATAAAATATTTTAAAATTAAAACTGAATAAACATATTTAAAAAAAAAAAAAAAAAATCATTCCGTTGTCGACCTCCAGTAACACTACTCGTTCGCTCGCGCTGCGCTAACTACCCACCCACGTCGGCGTGATTAATCAAAGCCACTTTCCAACCCTCTCCTTTCCCATCTCCTTCCCGGTGACCCGACAGTTGATCCACCAACACTTGATCACCGGACACTTAACCTCTTGACACCTCTTGGCCCCTCCGAATTTAGTCCCTCCTATAATTGTCCCCCCCCCCCCCCACCCTAAAACTAAAATATTTGTACATAAATATTGTATGTATACCTACTGCAAGTGCGGCCCGCACTGATCCCCATGAAAAATATTTGGCCCTTTTACAACAAAAGGTTGCCGACCCATGATCTGGAACATTCCAGATCACTCTCGAATGTTGTGGAGTGATCTGGAATATTGTGGACCATTTGAGGTATTCTTTGCATGGGTGGAGGGTAGAGGGCTCCCACACAATCTCATATCAACTCCCTGAGCAAAAGTCGTGTACCCCAGGTGTGCTAGCATGGTCGATTGATATGAAGGTACCGACCGATTGTCGGTAACTTCTCATCGTTCCCTAGGACAACTGCAGATCGCTAACGTACAAACGACAGTTGATATCGAATATATTAAGGACACTTAGTCATTGTGAACTATCACCTATTCGTTTGCGATCTGTAGTTGTCCTAGGGAACGATGAGAAGTTACCGACAATCGGTCGGTAACTTCATATCGATCGACCATTATTAAACATAAAAGTGGTGGTAATTGTTAATTAATTGTTAAACATTATGTGGGTTCCTACATACTTTTGTTTGCAGGAACGACATCCACAACCACACAATTTACTACATGATATAACAGAATTCTAGAATAGCTTACTGTGAAAAGAAATTGATTTATGGTAACGACTGGGTAAGTAATTTAAAAGACGGACATTAAATTAACCGATGGCAAACGGTGGAAGATCAAAAGACTTCTGGTCCGGGTTCTTGAGCCACTGTTGTTTCTAGCGTAGGCGAAGACTCCTATCAAAAACACTATTGAAGAAGCGACAAAACCTTTTGATGTCCAATCCAATGAAAACATGGCCATGACGATAGAATAATACACATGAAATGACGCCGCAATAATATAATCCTATATATTGCATTCGCTCACTTGACTGAACTTTCAATCGTAAAGCAATCATTAATTTATGCCGACGACAATATTATTGCCGAATTGCGACGCTAACATTATCGTGTACCCTGAAGAGATGAACTGATAGATTTGTGATGTGGGCGTGTCTGAAGTCAGCTCAATTTGTCCTTACTTCTGATTTTCAAAAATCATCCTCATCTTAATAGATAATATCGAACATGGAAATTGGAAATGCTGTAAAGCAATATGTAATTTTTTTAGGAGAGCGATATTTATTTTATACGTATAAATTGACATACATGTAGATGGAGCAAAAGAAGTATTAACTTCAGTTCTGTGGTCTAAAGCACACTCGTTTTTTCTTTGTACATTTCTTTATAGGAACGGGAACCTCAGATGGTTTGGAGATCTAGAGCGAATGATCGAACAAATGAGTGTGGGGAGAATTGTACGACTCAAATGTGAATGGTAGAAGTCGGGGACGCCTGAGGAATTCACGATCAAATTAATCAGTCTAAATAACTATTTAAAGGTCTTATTGAATATATCTTAGAAAAAAAACCTTCAAACAAATGGGCTTTATTCTATGTATCACAAAACCCTTCAATAAACATTTTATACCTAAACTTTTATATATATGAGATATGTAAGATCTCATCTCGAATTTGCATCTGTCGTTTGGAATCACCGACATCAAACTTATTTGAAGCGAATTGAAAATATTCAAACAATATTTTTGAATCGCGTGTCTAATGTTTTATAATAATAAATAATAAAAAATACAAAAATTAAAACGTTTTGAAAATCATCTGTGTAACCACATTGCTCTTTACTTTCTTTTTTCTTTCGTTTCTGTACTTATAAGATTGTAAACTGCCTTATTGATTAACCAGCCCTATTAAAAATGATTGACTTCCATTGCCATTCTTTTGCATACATACAACATTTCAAATCGAATCGATTTTTTTTTAATGGTCATAAAATTTTATAAGATTATCGAGTAAAAAGGGCGGAACAATTTCAACATATTTAAATTTCAACATATTTAAATATATATTTGTTACTAGCTAAATCTACTAGACTTTTCGAAATCAGAGGTAGACAATAATTTTCAAAGTGTGAAAATTTTTCATGTAAAACGATAAGAGTGTAAAATTTCATCAAGAAGAAAAAAAGAAAAATCTCCTCAAGGGTGCTGTACAATTTGTAGTATATTTCTACAATTTTATTTAACATTTTCTAATTTAGGCTGTATTTAATTCATTTTAAAAAACTTATTTATTTTAAAACGTTCCAAATTTCCGCTACCCTATAGAACCAATGTTATTAGAGTCAATTATCTGGTTATTTTTCACCCTAGTTCAGTACATCTATTAAAATGATCGCTTGGGCCTAAATTTCCTACAAATATTGACTAAAAGTGTCACATTATTTACCACGAGCGATACGAAATACGAACCATGTGTATCGACTCTAATTAGCAAATCCTTAACGACAGACAGATACTCATCTTGACTTACAGGGTCCATATGGTGGGTAAGGAAGTATAGGGTCTTTAACAGTTAGATTTAACCCAAATCATCCTTTGCTCCTGATCCAAATGGGTGACAACCTAAACCACTTATAGCTGCGATGAATTAACGGCCCCCTAACAAAACGCATCCATATGGCGCCCCGGCACTTGGTGGAAAAAAGGTGACAGAATGTTAATGTATGCTGACATTAATTTGCACACAGTTCACGAGAACGTGTTTATCATCCTGAGAATGTTTATATAAAGATAAACTGCATTCTCGTGCGGGAAACACACCGCACACACTTTAGCATTATGTTTAAAAAAATTAGTTAGTCAACAAAACAAGTTATTTGTAATTATTTATAAAGTTCTTTTGTTTAATTATATATATGTTAATTGGTATTGGTGTTTGGTTTCGTATTGGTTATTGATTGATTGTACGTTAAACAGGCATGACGCCCAAAACTTACTGAAGTACAGATATGTTAATAAGTACAAATTATTTTAATTTATCGTTATTTCATTTTATTGGTTTCGATTCATAGATGTGACCGTATCTTTATCAGATATTTCTGTTTCAAATTTTCGATTGAGTCTCTAATATTGTCTTCATTTTTGATGTTTTCATATAGTAGGATTTAATAATACCTAATAGTAATAATTGGATAATTTGTAGAGCTCCGTTTTTGTGAGAAATCACCTTAAGTTAGCATAATCACAATTTAATAAAAAAAATTCTTTTACACGGAGAAAATTTTTATTTTAAAATACGTTAACTTTATTCGTAAAAACGGGACTGAAGTTCTTACGAACAAATTAGCAGTGTTTCAATGTTTATTGGCGGTAAAATGTAAGAATAAACATTGAAACCCTGTTAATTTGTTCGATAGAACTTCAGTCTGTTTTTAACTGTTTTTACGAATAAAATGATCGTATTTTAGAATAACATTTTTCTCCGTGTATTCTCCTTGATTTTCTTGTGTTAATGTTAATTGGAAATAAAATGTTTCGTATAACAACTAATGCTTGCTTAATTTTTTTAAAGTTGGTGCAATCTTTTACTGTTTTTTGTACAGATTAAGATCATCAGCAAACAAGAATTATACAGAAAAAAATAATTCTCAAACTATATCTTTAATTAAGAAAAAAAACAAGGGTCCAAGATCAGAACCCTGTGGAATTTCCGTTGTTCCAGTAAAAAGATTCGCGAAGTATGTATCCTCCTACAACCACTTGTAGTGTTCTTTGAGTAATGTATGTAACTATCAAACGTTTTCAGAATATTTCCATTTACGCCAAAGTTTATCAGGTTGATTTGATTAGTTGTGAATGATTTAACGATTGCCTTATAACATGTTTTGCATTTTGTTATAGCGTATTTCACAAAACTAGGGTTATAAAAATTAGCTAAGTGTCAATATTATAACTACGCATTCACAATATTCACATTACAATAAAAAATACTGTCAAATTAATCACCGAAATACTTCAACATGGGTACCTACATAATTATATGGACGTCGACACTTTTACACTCTCTCCGACTATGAATTAAGTTTTTTTTCTCGTTCTAAATGCGTTATCATTGTCAAATAACACAAATCCCCATTATGTGCCTGTTTTTCTCAATATTTAATGTTGGCTTGTCAACACTAGTGCGTGCTTTGCGGACGAGGAGTATTTTAAGTTGACGTCCGCCGGTGAAGTGCGGGCCCAAAGCGTCCGCTAACAACCCAACCGCTGCCGGTGTGTCAACAAACTAACTCCGATAGCCATTAAAACTGGGGTAGGTACCGACTGGATCGGTTACATTAAATAATGCTCTTCATAGAGTCGACTGCGACATCCGTTGGGAGGAAATGACTGGATTGATCTCTGTGAACTGCCAATTTTATATTATGATAAGTATCGCCATTTCCTTCAGAAATCGGACGCATTTTTTGAAGTAAAACTTCTTTAGGTATTCTTCTTTAGTATGAGGAGTAATTCCGATCTTTTTCGGAAGGAAATAAAGTTTTTAATATAAAAATACATAAATTGATTTTGAAAGATTGTTATTTTTTCTGTTACAGGCAGTTTTAAAATTTTGAAAAACCAAGTGTATTTTTAATTTACTATTTATACGGTTAGTCGTTGGCAGATTTATTCAATTTTCAAACGATGTATTCTATTAAACAACAAAAATTTCAAATCATATAATCATACAACAAAATAAATCAATGCATAATCTAGTCAACATACATAGTAATAAGAATTTTAATTTTAGTTAAATTAAAATCATTAAAAAATAAATCCGAGTAAGTGTTTTGTGACGAACATACCTCAGTTTTTCTATTTATTAAAGGTACAAACTTAAATTTTACAAATTTTTTTACACACTTATTTTGTTTAAACATTATTAAAAAATCATAAATATTTATGATCAGAAAATACTTACAAGAAGTACATTATATTAATTAATTTATCTGCCTGTACCTGTACAGTTGCAAGCATTTTTAAACTTTTATTCTCAGCTGCTGGTCAATCGCACTTAAACTCTATATGGTTGAATTCCAGATTTAAATATAAAGCTTAGAGTTTTCTCATTCTAACACTGTTTAGATAAAATTTCTCATCATAATATTAAGGGAGATATGAGACCTGTGTGAGCTAATACTACTAATACAGACTGCACGATAATCAAACCCACAAAATATAATTATAAAAAAATTATAGCCCACACACATTTTAACTCACCATCAAGTCACTTATTACTAGAAATTCGTCGAATTCTTGTTCTCAAATGAATACGATGATATTGTGTTCGACGCCAACCATCGCCTTTAGACGGCCGTAATTTGGACGCCTCCTTCAGGCGTCAGCCTCGCGCGTCGCTTCGACTGCTTTATTAAACGCTGCTATGCCCGCCTCTGCAATAACACCACCATAAGACATATCGTAAAACTAAATAACCGATCGCCCGAATATTTGGGCTTATTCTGGTTTTTTCGGTATGGTTCTTTGGGAGGGGAGACGTTTTTTGTCGGCAATAGGAATATCATAAACTGTTTTTTAATGCGCAATTTGTTAAACGAAGTATGTGCGTATCTGTGTAATTAATTGTGATACAAGTGTGTACAATAAGTAGGTTATAAGTAGTTACCTGTACATATAATAATAATAATTGGGTAATTTGTTGAGCGCCGTTTCGGTGAAAATTTACCTCAAGGGTTCTGAATAATTTATTATAATTTGTTCGGTTGTGTTTAATTTCCTTTTTCACAAACGGATACGGAAAACATACTTACCTGGCAGGTCACTTTCGATGAAAAAATACTTTTATTAGAAAGTTTATGCTTGGTTAAGATACGACTTTGCACGCGGAGGACACAATTTTTAAATATTGCATTGTTTTACATTTTTTACCCCCATTACTGTTGATATTACGTTTATGAGAATATTAGTGTCAAAAGTACATATTTATTTTAAAATACTGGAGAATTTAGGACTCGAGAATTTTTATGAAAATGCTTTAAAAAGCTTACAAGTATGGATAAATTAATTATGATAGTCGGTAATTACCTACTTATTTAGGAATCTAAAAACAATTTTTTATTTTATTTATTTAACTACAGCAAATTAATGGTAGATCAACAGTACCTACCTTAAATGCATTGGTAAAAAATTAAAGAGTATAATTTAAAGATGATTTAAAATTGAACATAAAGTACTGGTATTATGAAGAAATCGTAATTATATAGAACATAAATATTCTAATCCTGTATAAAGGTCAAAAAGTAAATGTGGACTACCAATGCATATTTAGGTTAGTATTTCAATTAAAAAATATTTTTTATGTATAAATATAAGCAAATTCTTATTTGTAAGCTTTTGTAAAGTCACTTCATGAAAATTCTCCAGTCCTAAAGAGTCCTAAATTCTCAAGTCTTTAAAAAAATATCAATTTTACTTTGGCATTAATCTTCCTATAAATATAATACCAACAGTGGTGAGGGAAGCAAACGTAAAGTCATACAATGTCCAGTGTTTTCAATATAATATCCTCCGGGTGAAAATTCGTATCTTCTCAAAGCATAAACTTTCTAATTAAAGTGTGTTTATCGGAAGTTACCAGACAGATAAGTAGTTTTCTGTATATTTTTGTAAATAATAAAATTAGATAGAGCCTGAGAATTAATTGAACAGCGCCCTTGGGGTGATTTCTCACAAAAACGAAGCTCTACAAATTATCCATTTATTATTATTATTTATATTACTTGTTTTTTCTTTCTTTATTCGTAACATATTTTTTTATACAGTTTTTTTACATGCTTTTCGACTACCACACTAGACACATGTCCGTATTATAGTAGTCGAAATTTAATTATATAAATATATAAATGTAATACAAGTGAATTGGTTCAGATATTGTTTTGTTAAATGTAATGTATTTGTATAAAAGGTGATACTTAAACTGGTTCACCAGTTAAGTAGGTGGCACAGAAATAAAAGCAACCGTAGACAGTGGATTTTTATAATATAAAATAAATATAAATGGGCAAATACATAAATGACGTTAATTGTTGAAATAATGAAAATGGAGATAAATGAATTAATTACTATAATTTTAATTAATCGCATTGCGTCTGACAATTCTTCAGTGTTGTTAGCATACATCGATTTCTTATTTGTTCCCTGTCAATATCGATTTGGCTGTCAACGGTGAAAGCATGCTTCAATATAAAATTGTCGAAAATTACGCATATCGTTCCGATATTGTCAATTTCACCGGCTCTTGCAAGCGTTGTAGCAGGTAGCAGCGATCGACAAAAGCGTTAAATCGTGCTTCGATATAAAATCATCAAAGTTACGCCTGTCGATCCGATATCGTAAAGTTATCGATTTCACCGTGCTAGAGCTCTTGCAAAGCGATCGACGATAGCGCAAAATCATCGCATATCGATCCGATATTGTAAAATTGTCGATTTCACCGGCTCTTGCAAGCGTTGTAGCAGGTAGCAGCGATCGACAAAAGCGTTAAATCGTGCTTCGATATAAAATCATCAAACTTACGCCTGTCGATCCGATATCGTAAAGTTATCGATTTCACCGTGCAAGAGCTCTTGCAAAGCGATCGACGATAGCGTGAAATCATCCATCGATATAAAATCATCACAACTTACGCCTATCGAACCGATATCCTTAAATTATCGATTTCACCATGCCAGATCTCTTGCTGGGTTTTAGCAGCGAGCAGCGATCGATGCGATCGGCGCCACAAGTCGCCCAGCAACCAAATACTCATCCTCAATTACTATTAGTGCATTCTCACAGCGCTTTAATGTGAGTTAATGAACATTTGCGTGCGTGCTTAAGACGGCATAATTTAGGCATTTAGAGGCCGGGGCATAAAACGTCTCGGATAGGACGCACCGCGGTGGCAGAGCCGATAATTACTCGCCAGGAATTTTTCGGCCATTTTCGTCGCCGAATAACGAAGACAGCCTCTTATGCGATATTAATACCGATTACAGACATTCCTGGTTGTTGAATGATTATTATTATTTCTAAAAATTAAATTATTCTGGTTCATAAGAAAAGAAAAAATGATATCTAAATGGTGTGCCACACAGTCCAGTTGAATAAAAATTGATAATGTCATATTTTGGTGGAAAAACATCATTTATCAAACAGAATATCGTAGTGAAAGGTTGGACCTATGACAATGATCTCCACAAACGTACATAATGTCTTTTGATTTTGAAGAGTTCTATTTCACATACGTATACGTTTGTTACTTATTTATAATATATATGTATACTATATAGGGTGTCCGGGAGAAAAGTGCATTAACTTCGGGAGGTGATTCTACATGAGTGTAAGTAAAAAAGATAAATAACTTTTTTCGAAATACCAACTTTGAAGGATACTTACTATTTTGGTAAAAAGATAAAATTAGTACGGCGTGTGCGGCCTGCACTATTAGATATTTTCCGGGGTTACGATACGCGCCAATCAAAACCAACGTGGCCCAAACGCGCCCGGCTAACTTACAGCAAATTTATCGGGTAAGTTTGTACCTTACACTAAGGATTTTTAATCGGTACGTCTTTTTGTATCGGAAAAAAAGTAGGAATTTCTAAAAAATTTGTTGATCTTTTTATTCCTATCATCATGTAGTATCACCACCCGAAGTTAACGTACTTTATCCCCGGACACCCTGGAATTTAAAGAAGATTGTGTGGTAGCCCTCTATCCCTCACCAGTACAAAAAAGGCGTCGAATGGTCCACAATGTTCCAGAATATTCCACAACATTCGAGAGTGTTCTGGAATATTCCACAATGATTCGGGATGTTCCCGAATATTTCACAACATTCGGGAATGTTCCGGTATGATGATATGTTGTGGAATGCTCTCAAATACTCTAGAATGATCTGGACTATTCTAGAATGTCCTAGAGGGCGAAAGTTCACGAAAATCACACTATTCATATAAAAGCAGGAACCTACTTTATGGATGGGGGATAGAGGGCTACCACATCATATGATCCCTTTATCTTATATACTTATCTACTTTTATAATATATATTGATTATTTTTTTATTGAGTTACTAGGTTGTAATATTTACAATTATAGAAGATATTGTTTAAACACTTATATAAGAGTAAATAAATAGATGAAGTATATATTTGTAGACTGCCGGCGTAGTCCAGCGGTAGGGCGTTAGACTCCCATTCCGAAGGCCGCGGGTTCGAACCCGGCGTGCTCAAATAAATTTTATTTAATTGATTTGTGTTGTTTCACAATTAATTATTTAAAATAATATATAGTACATTTGCGGCACGTTCCAGAGTGGAAGATACTCTTAGTATCGCCCTGGTGTAAGACCACCATTCAGAATTGAAACGTTGCTTGAAATGGCTTTAGCCGTGTTTAGTGACTAGATCTGAATAGCCAGGTACTTCCCCACCTTCCTAGGTACTTCCTCGTCTCCTTCTTTTCCCCACAAACCTTCAGCCTCATAACTTCAGACGGGAGCAGTTGGGACTCTTGTGAGGTCACTATAAAAATAAAAAAAAACGTTCTCCTCCCTAGAAGATACTCTGCTGAGGGAGACTATGTTTTGAATGAGTTTTCAGCGAATTCTATGGTACAACTTCATGGTTTTGGGTAAGGCTTTCCAGAAACTTCCACGACCATGTTTTAAATTTACTAGTATGTAAGTTCTTTTTTCCGATAGTTCGTTAAGCCAAGATTTAATGTCCTTAATTTATTTTTTGTTTTATTTTGTTTGATACTATGTGGGAGTTTGTAATACACCTTTACTGCTAAAAATACTGAGCTTCTTTTTCTTATTTTTTAAAAGCCATCGAATTGTAAAAAACATAAATAAAAGTAGGTACGACGGTCACGGCATACACTTTTTGGAAATTAAGGAACCAATAATTTTTAGGTAATATTTTCACAACGACTTTTATTTCTTACTACGTTTCTAACCATGCATGACTCTAAAAAAGGTTGACGTTTACCATAAGGTACTTTTATGATCCACTGCGTTTACTTTTTTACATATCCCTGAGCAAAAAAGCCTTCAGGTCATGTCATCTTTGGGGATGCTGTGTGGAGGGTCTTTTAAAGAAAATGAAGGAGAGGAAGTTCTGGGAAGGAAAAGGGTCAGAAGAAGGCTTGGAAACGGATGGAGGTCAATGTGTCCAGGCGTATGAATTCATCCCTCCCACTGCGGTGGGTCGAGAGTCCGGCTGTAGAGGTCTCCCTCAACCAGTCTCTCCCAAATCGACCTGCCACGCAGTGGCTGGTAAACACAATCGCCACCAAGACCTGGACAAACCTCACCCCTAGACTACACGGAGAAAAATGTTATTCGAAAAAACGATCATTTTAATAGTAAAAACAGGACTGAAGTCCCGTTTTTAACAGTTTTTACTATTAAAATGATTGTTTTTTCGAATAACATTTTTCTCCGTGTATTACAATGTAAGACTGTATTATAAGTAGATGTTACCTCGTATATAATCTTGTGAAATTAAATGATTCGTATTAATTTGAAGTTATATGTTTTTTAATACACTGAAAAATTGTGTATTCCATGCAATATGTAATAATATGTAATTTTGATTTGTGAAAAACGCTTTGTTTTGACCGACTTCAATGAATTTCTAAAAATACAGAAAATAAAACCGCTTTTACAGTGATTAAAATTCCAACGAGATAAAAGAAGTACAAAAGACATGAATGTATTTAAGCGTTATTATCGCAGACATCAGCAGAATTCGGAATCGACATGATTTTAAAGTCGTTTTAAATTAATTAATTAAAATTCGCAAGGCTTGAATCCTGAATGAATCCGGCCGTGGGAACACTTCTCTGAATGTGTAGAAGTTATCCAGGATCACAACCAACAAGCTCATTCGTTATCGTCTCCAATGAAAAGAAGGTGCATTTCTTGGCTAATAAGCATGGCTGTAATGTATGCATTTCACCGGTACTAGGCTAGCTTTGTACCGCGATAACGCCGGTCGTTAATGGTCAGTTAGTCGCTGGTAATAGCCAATAATTAAGTGTACCTCCCTCTGCTAGATAGAGGAGCAATTTATAGTCGATGGTTGGATTATATTCGTGTGGAGGAGGGATTTCACGATGAACAGCATTTGTTATAAAGTCGTCATTTTGGAGGATAACCCCGGTAACTTATCAAAATTTTCGGTCAGTTATTCTTTTAAAGAAAAGCATGTTATTATTTATTTTTTACCATACAATTCCTTTATACAGAAAAAGATTTTTACGTAAAAATTAATTACAAGACGGTGTAAACATATGATTGAAAGTAACATGTACAATTTTTATATTATTTTTATTTCATATTTTTAGATATTTTCTACAATAAATACACAATTTTTACATGTTATAACAGTGTTAAAATGGTAGGATAAGATAAGCTTTTCTTCACCATAAAGAGATGAGGCTCTTTGTGTTTGGTGAGGGAATTTTAGTTCAATTATATAATATCATGTATGAAAGTAAATAATACAATATTGCAAAAACAAGGGATAATTAAGAAAATGCAAGATTTATCAATAACGGATTTTAAGATTTTAAAGAAATAATAATAATTGTAAGATATGGACTCTTATAATAGTTTTAGGTAATTTTTAAATATAATGGGAAGTTGTTAAAATATGTTATACCTAGATAGAGATAAGTATTTTGTGTGTGCTTTGTACTAAATTTAGGGATTTTGTTAGTATTCTGATATCTTGCTGATGAATGGAATTGTAAGTTTTGAATTTGGTTGTATGGAAAATGTAAACTAATAACTGTTTTGAAAATATCTACTACTTCCGCATTTTGGTAACCTGTGCTGTGTATGCGTGGTATAAGGGAGTCCATAAACGAATTGGTATTGACATAATTGTGTCAGCGAAAGATATTTTTAGTTCGTGTAAACATGAAATGAAATCAATTGAATTAATGCAGGGCAGTTTCGTTTAAATTGCTTAGTATTGTCTTCTTCTTCAATGAAATATTACATTGGTGGGTATAGTTTAGGTGGGTAGGTTTTAATGTTTATTGTCCGGAAAATGTACGAATAAATTATTATTATGATTTATAAGAACAAATTTCGTACGTATACACTGTTGCTACAACGTTTTTTGTTGACCTAATGCTAAATGCAGCTTAGTTGATTCACAGAATTTGAAGAATTCATAAAATTTCGAAGTTAATGTTCATGTTATGTGTTTTTGTTCTACTCTTACGTTCTATTCGAGTTATGTTATTATAACATTACAGACCAGTTACCAGAACTTTATTAGGTAGTAGGTACCTATATTATATTTTTAAACCTTCATTTATTACAACATTAATATTTTAAGTAAGTCTAATAACAGTTTAACAAAATTTGAACAATTCGCCACATTGTGATTATTTAAAGATAACATTCAAGTTTTGTGAAATTCGCATTCAAGTTATGCTACTATCCCAGTTCTAAGTAATAACATACCATGAATTTAACATTTGATAAGTTGAATTTGAAATTTGATGAATTGTTCAAATTATGTGAAATAGAAAAACACGCAAAACAAGACAAAATAAAACATAACTGCCATCTGGAATTCTAGCAAAGTCGATCGATAAACGAATTATCGATAATTTCGAGAACTTTTCATCGTTCTCGAGCACGACCACAGATCGCTAACAAACAAACAAATAATTAAGATCACTTATTCTTTGTGAACAATTGTTTGTTCGTTTGCGACCTGCAATCATTCTCAGAATACCTCACAAGAGTCCCAACTGCTCCCGTCTGGAGCTAGTGAGACTATGGCATCCCCAATTGGGGTATATTGTGAGGCTGAAGGTAAGTGGGGAAGGGAAGGAGATGAGGAAGAGGAAGGTGGGGAAGTACCTGGTTCAAATCTAGTCACTAAACACGGCTAAAGAAATTTCAAGCAACGTTTCAATTCTGAATGGTTGTCTTACACCAGAAATTTTTGAAATATCACAAATTGATAAAAAAAAAATATTTGCGGGATTTTATATTTCGGGTTCACAAAGCCTTGCCACTGGACTACGCCGGCCGTCTATTTACCAACATTATCAATAAAACCTGAACTTGAATCAACCTTACTAAATTATTTATATATTACATTAATTATCATTAATTTTAATAAATCATTACTTCATATTTTTTAATTGAAGTTTCCAACCAGATCTAATTCAATTAAAAACTCTTTTTAGATGAAGACGGGAATAGTGTATTATAATTTTAACGTACCCCGCAAAGTAACATCAGCAGATCCGCCGCATCGTCATGTGAGTCGACCAGCTAATGGGTTGTACCTATTCTGTATTCGCCGTGTACAAGCGATCACAGGGAAGCCGGTATCCAGTTAAACGGCCGTATAAATATGCGCGTGAATGGTTCGGGGTCGAACCAAAGCCTGCGCGCTGAATAATGTCCCGGGGAAATGCTCCGTGCTCCGTTCTCCGCGCTCCTCCTCCGTCCACTTCGGTACCGCCGGTGCTGTATACGGATATTTTCAATTAGAAGTACGATTCTGGACTGACTAGGACATCATTTAGGCGTGGGAAGTTTAACGATGTCGGATCTTGCGTTTCTGCTGATTGCTCGGTTAGGTACTTACTACCTATCAATTCGATAAATTTTCCGGCCTCGGAAACGTGTCATGACTGTGTTTTTTTTTTTTTTTTTTTTTTACTTTTTTTGTAATTAGTTTAGAGGAAATCTGGTTTTATTTATACAAACGTAGAAGCCCAATCTTATCTTTGGATTTTAACACCGATGCAAATATCTTTTAATATAATATGGATATCTACACGGAGAAAAATGTTATTTGAAAAAACAATCATTTTAATAGAAAAAACGATAATTTTAATAGAAAAAACGATCATTTTAATAGTAAAAACGGTTAAAAACCGGACTGAAGTTTTTACGAACAAATTAACAGGGTTTCAATGTTTATTGGCGGGAACATGTAAGAATAATTTGTTGATATACTTAATTTCGTACGTATTTTACCGCCAATAAACATTGAATCACTGTTAATTTGTTCGTAAGAACTTCAGTCCCGTTTTTAACCGTTCATTTTTCTCCGTGTACCAATAGCATATCAATTAGTTACTTCTTATAGGTTTGAACGCTTTCAACAGACGTTTAGTACACAAACTAGACAGAGTATATTTTTTTTACAAAGCAAAACGTACAGACATAATTTTTTCTTCTAATAAAATATTAAAACATTTTGGAGGAGAAATGGGGAAACAAATCCTCGCCAGAAGTGCAGTTGTCCTTTTCGCTCAGTGTTCGAGGGAGTGCGAACGACAGTGACAGCAAAGTAAAATACATATTTTTAAAATTACTCGGCGACCAGGTTTCCTATTAACCCCTCAAAGTAGGCCAAGAGGAAATAATAATAATTATAATGTTGTGTGGAGGATATTTTTAAGTAAATGAGGGAGAGAAAGTTCTGGAAAGGAAAGTATACGGGGTGGCTAGAAATCTCGTGTTTAGTATGTCTAGGAGTGAAGGAGATATGAATCCATCCCTCCTACTTCGGTG
Source organism: Limnephilus auricula (assembly GCA_951813805.1). NCBI lineage: Eukaryota > Metazoa > Arthropoda > Insecta > Trichoptera > Limnephilidae > Limnephilus > Limnephilus auricula. The sequence continues at coordinate 3,138,974 of OX638391.1, forward strand.
TAAGACTATGGGTCGAGAGAGACTATCTGGAGAGGTCAAAGGCTCTCTCCAAACTGGCTTCTACTGATCTTGCGCGTCACGCTGCTGGTGGGCAAGCGAATTAGCTGCCAAGACCTGTCATCTGTATTTGGTTATCTACGTATTTTTTTTCTATTTCACGATTATAATTCTATTTAATTTTATGATTATTAATTTCATCTTTCATACTTAATATAAATTATATTTCTAATTCATGTGGGTAGGAGAACCTTTTTTGTTTTTACATTTTTCCCCTTTTAATAGATCAGTGGTGGATCACAAATGTAAACTCATTGAGTGGGCAACATTAGGTACCTACCTACGGCATTAATTGTTTTGGTGCTTATTTTGTTTCCTTCGTTAATATTTATTATGTAAATTTATCGATCTGCAAGTTAAACTTTTATATTTAATAAATGTGAAAGCTGTTTCGAGGGCATTTTAAAACTGTCTATAATTGGAAAAAAACAATTTCAATTTAGAAAAAAATAATTTTGATAATCCAAATTTAAAAAAGGTCTGCCTACAATTTAGATGCTAGTTGGACAAAAGTTTGCGTCATAATTGAATGAAAATTTCAACATCACCATGATGAAATTAGAAGACATTGAGTGGTGACAAATGATGTTCTGGGTACTGGATGAAATTTAAAAACACTAAATAATTATCATTTGCATACAAATGGTTGACTTATTGGGTCAGAAGTTTGAGGACTCATATTTCAATTGTTAGAGTTTGACAAATACATCTTTGTATTTACCTGCTGAATTAAGGCATGGGTATCTTTCAAATTGCATTTACAAATTTTAAAATGATCTTGTAATTGTCCGATGCCATTACCTAATTTAGGTATAATTAATGTTGATGCTAACGGAATTTTTTCTCTCTTTCTGGGAACCATTTATTGATTACCAACACTCTGCTTCTAAGTTTGGTGACTGCCCGGGTTTATGGGGTGAGGTTTGTCAGGGTATTGGCAGTGGATGAATCTGCCCACCAGCTGCGTGACAGGCCCAATCGTAAGATACTGGTTGAGGGAGGACTGTTGACCTTTCAACAGGACTCTCAAGGATCATCGTCTTGCACCGCAGAGGGAGGGATGGATTCGTACGTCCGTCACTCTTAGAGACACTGACCCTCAGATTCCTACCTACACATCATAGCGTTATTCTTCTCAGAACTTCTCCTTTCTTTTCTTTAACAGACCCTCACTCAGAGATCCCAAAGATGACACAGGCCCCGAGTTAAACTGTTTTCCTCAGGGTCTCCTGTGTGGAGCCAATGTAAATAATATCACTTTGTCAACAATTTACAAAACTCGCAACTAATAAAAATTACCATTAAACTAACATAAGCACTTACACTTGTGTAGCAGCTAAAATTTTCAGCAGTTATTTGTTTGTAGTACAAATATGCAAGTGATATATATTATAATAATTTTGTGTTACATATAGAATTCGTGCAAAAGAATAGTAGTGACCTTTTTTTTAAATTATGTAATTTATTTATTTAACATTTTTTTAACATTGATGTTCGTTATTATAGCCTACTTATAACTATATTCCGTTAAAGTATTTCCAACGGCATGAAATCTAGTTAGAATCGAGTATTTATTTATTTATTTATTTATTTATTAGGAAAAGTTGACAGCAAATCTGAGATTATACAATGATATATTAATAAGATAGTTAATTATGCCAATTATGAACTTTCCACTGATAATAATAAATGATAAAGTGTGACATTGTAGGGTTGTTTTCTTAATTAAATAATTTTCTAGTTACAATATGTGAAAAGGAGTTACTAGTTACAATATGAAAAAAAAAGGGGGAGGAGGAAACATGGGATTGGGATGAAGAGGCAAAGGGCGGGGATATATAGTACCTACATAAATGACTCGGTCCTGATATTGTTGTTGCAAATCAAAAATAATTTTAGTAGTTCTTATTGGTATATGGAAGGTAATTAAGCTTGATAAATCATGTCTGTCTTTACCTAATACCAATAATTTTTATTTTTTTTAAATGAGTGTGCTTTATACCACACGACTGAAGTAAACACTTCTTTAGCCCCATCTATATGTTTGTCTATATATATGTTTTTATGTATAAAATATATACCTACATATATTAATTTTCTACAAATATTTATTTAAATTTATAATTTATAAGCCCGTGCGCATCGTCACTGGTATTTCAAAATACTGACTGAAATATTTCATGCACTGGCTATGAGACGAAGAGAGAAAGAAAATGTGCACACGCACTGCTCTCTCTTGCTTCTACAATGTGATACAGCCCGTTCGCCTCGCAACGCATTTCACTTTTCGTAACGCTGTAATTTTCATAACGCATTCGACAGTTTACCCCTCAAGTCAAGCGTGCGTAAGGAAGTATTTACTTCAAAAATAAAAAAATAAAATACGTTTTAAAAAATATTGTGATTAATTTTTGGGTTATTATGCCAAACATGGTTTCACATTGCTGCGTGCTTATTATTACTAAGCACGACAGCTGTTACGCCTTCAAAAGGCATTATAAAACTGGCTATAATAATAATAATAATAAAAAAAATTACCATTTATAGAGCGCCGTTTTTGTGAGAAATCACCTGAAGGGCTATATTATCAAGTGCCTATTATTTTATGGCTTGAAAACATTATACAACGTTTTAACGTGATCAGTGTTTATTTATTTCTTCGCCTTCAAAATAGTCTTTGACAGACTACCTCTACTCGTCGATTTCCTTTAATTTTGACTCGTATTAATACCATTTAGACTTATAATATATTACATACGAGTATTTAAAATTTGTGAAAAGAGAAGAAAGTATTTTATCTCCATGATAATATTAAACGTTATTCTTTTACTCGCAGCAAAAAAGTGTTAGGTAAATACATACATGACCAGCCATTATTTCAGTTGTCCTTTAACTTGTCTGCATTGGAAAAGTACAATAAAAAGTTTGGCCATATGTAAGAAGGCATTTCCTACCACTGCGGCGGTATTCTCGTAAAGATTCTTAATTCGTTCAGAATTACTTATTGCCGTCGCTCGTCTTCTTCAAGTCGCCATACCTACACGTAAGCAGGACCGTACTTAAATGCTAAACCACAAATAGCCTAAATAATACAAATGCACGTGTGCCTCATAAATTAAAAAAAAAAATAACTTTGTACCCAAATAAATAGTTTTTTTTCTCTATAATTAGGGCCTTATGTTCCAAACAAAAAAAGGTTAACTGGTAATTAGTGTAAGTAAAAGAACATTTCTTGTTCATTTTTTTAGGTCAGTGGCATACTTAATGGATCTGTTATTGGTCTTCATTTAATTATGTTGTTCAGCGGTGTGATTTTTTTGCGAATATGTGCCTGTATATCAACATACATAATATATATATGAAAGCAACATGAAGTGTATCAATTTCCTGTCATAAAATATAATAAACAGAAATTTTGACTATATTTAATATTAGAGTATTATTTTCTTTGATTGCTTAACTTGGTGGGGTACTAAAATCGGTTTTCTTTTACCGAAGATATATAAAATCAATTAAAAAATGCATTCAGGCAGTCGGTCAAAGACTATTCTCTTGCTTTCTCCAGATTACTGCAACAATATTTTTGCTGGTGAACACCAATTGCACCACCGGAAAATATATTTTGAAACTAGTTGGTCAGTTCACCATTATGCAGACAAGAAGGCGAAAAAAATTAAAAGTATGTATGTACATAATTTAAACATATATTAACTTTTTTAAGTTAACTTGTTCTTTTTCCCTTATTTACTTGGAAAATAAATATGTGTAGGGAAAAACAATACTAGTTGAATTGAAAAAAAATAACAGTACATAATTATTTTTTATCGGGACCGCATAAATGAGTCGGGTAGGCAGAGAGGATTGACTGCCAAATAACTTGGTTTTGAAACGCACTCCTTGCTTCATTCACATGCATTTATCATTCATGCACAAGTCTGGTTCTCGTAATATATATCTTTGTATAAACTAACCTTGTAAATACTGATATATAAATGAATTGAAAAAACAATAATAAATATTTATTGCATACCATTATGTTATTCTGATTCTTAACATTGCTTGACTCAAGTTTAGGTTCACCTGATCAAGACGTGTCTTCCTCGGATGTCCCCGACGTCTTCTACCTTCTCGTAAGACTCAATTCTACGTTCGTCCACCCTACATGCCCTAAACAATCAAAGCATCCCTTTTTTAATCTTACTCACAAAGCTTACATCAAGCCTTGCATTATTTGCCAATCTCCACATTTTTACACCGTCACACACTGTTTTACCGCACGAACGGTTTAGGGAACATATTTGTAACCCATTCAGTCCATTTGTACACTTCCTCCGCTAGTTCCATGCCTCACTGCCAGCAGTCAGGGTTGTTATCAGGGTACCTAGCACGGTCGGTAACTTGTCATCCCGAGCATGACTGCAGATCACCAACGAACAAACAACAGTTCAGGTCAATTAAATTAAGAATATTTAGTCGATGTGAACTGTTGTTCTTTAGCAGTCTGCAGTCATGCTCGGGAACGATGACAATTTATCGACATTTTTCGGGCGACAGTTCTAGATACCCTGATCGTCTTGTGTGCAGACGCCATTTGGTGAATGTGTTTTTTATTTCAATAAACTGCCCAACACTTGTTTCTGAAAAACTGATAATTCTTCAAGTTCCGTGAGTTCCGTGCTTAAGACGTACGTCCGCCCGGTGCGCCTCTGTCCGGCAGCGATAAACAAAACACGTTCCGTCGGCCATGTTCCTCCGCCATTCTGGACGCTGATTGGCTGGACGATGGCCGACCACGCCTATCGGTTTTTATTTACATTTTATAAAGCATTTTAGGCGCCAAAACGGATAAAAAGCAGGCGCGGATCCGAAGCTGGCTGGTGACCTGGACGTCGCTGGTCACCGACTTACCCAAGGGGATCTGACCAGACCTCGAGGGAAACCTCAAAAGAGTCCAATTGCTGCTCTATCCACCCGACAAATCCAATGAATTGCAAATTGACTATAGTTACCAGAAACACATTATTATTCAAATCAACTTGATATTGTGTGGGAGTTTTTAAGTGTTTGTAGTATTGCTGGATGATACCTAGTAGGCGCTATTTTTAATTTTAAAAGTACTATTTGATAATATTGTTTCCTACTAGACAAGATGAATACTTAGGTGCCAAAAGAGTCATGACATTTTGCAACACTCTTGTTTATTTATTAGAGCTTTTACATATAGATAGATAGTAAAAATTATACATTATTTATTGTACATAACTGAACTGCTTCATTAACAACATTTTATATTTGTTTAGTGACAAATTGAAGAGGTTCACTGAATTGGTCTAAACATTTTCTTCCAATAAAATTGTGGGCAAAGAGAAATACCTACAGTAAACTACAGAATACCTACCTTTAAAATTTACTATCATCAGTGTAAATAGGAATTAAGTGATCAATTCAATATATTTCTTACAAAAAGTCTTATTAAAATGTCTTGTAAATTATCCAGCGTGTTTTTGTTATCTCTCTGCTGCTACATATGTGGCCGAATTTGTCCGAAGTTTTCTGATTTTAACGAAACTATTGTTAATAAAGTTGTAATGTAAAAATCAAATGTAAAAAAAATAAGATTATCTACGAAGAATCCAAAGAATCAAATGAATGAAAGAATCACTTTAAAAAGTTAAATAACCACTGGAACGCTTTTTGCCACGATATGGCACTATTACCAATCCACGGATTGCTTTGCTACCAAAATATGGCAAATATCCTCTAGAGTCTTTAAAAAGTTTTAAAGTCAACGATTTTACCTATAATATTTTTTCATAAATCCTACGATATGTGATAATAGACAAAATATAGGTGAATTCATTGACTATATAGAACTATATTCCATTTGTATGTCTCCATATTCAAATTCGAAGGAAAGATATTTTTTATGTGGGCTGATAATTTCCTTTAACAATCCGCGAAAAAGTTTTAAATTGCTCTGTCGCTCCAGAGGTTATACAAAAATTATAAACATCATAACTACATTAACTTTCTACAAACGAGTACCTACATAAGTGGGTACTAGGAGGTCTTACGCACACTAGCTGAGTTACGCTTTTTGTATTAGTATCTATCTAGTCTTCAAGTCAGAATACCAATGTAACATTAATTCTGTAACGTTATTATCCTGGGCGCGTGTAAGTGGCAACATTAATGGACAATACCTGCAAAAGTGGTTAGGTACTGTAATGGTTCCAATTCATGTGTTCAGACTCAAGTTGGTTGGTGTAAACTGGTCATAGACTGGTAATCCGGTATTTTCGCTACTAACCGGTTTCATTTTCCGATGTTCAACAACGCATTGCTATGTACACGATGTCATCCATCAATGATCATCTGCGGTGGTGACTTGAGGCAAAAAGAATGTGAGACTGTTTATTTCTGTGAAATTAGTTGTATTTCTATCTATATCTTGAGGTCCAGTAAACGGCTAATAATATTATACACACGCTTCTTTATTTCTTTTATATTATGTATATATTTGTGAGAGTCAATCAGCTTGGGTATAGGTAAATAAAATATACCTAGGGATAAATATATACATTGTTAAATGAAGTCAAGCCAAAAGAGTCTTGGATTGGCGATGGAGTTTTATTATAGCCCAAAATTAATTCTAGGTGAGGAGAGGAAGAGGAATATAGGATAGGAGATGCTCCAGATACATTCCATACTTCTAATCGATATTGCTGAAGTGTAATATGTATATAATAATACTAAAAATGTCTATATTTTAGTAAACTAGCAGACAATCTATGTGCTGAAGCAGGAAATACAAAAAACTGTATTATTCTGGGACACGATAATTTTTAGCCAGCAAAGTATTTTCTATTAATTTTCAAATTTCATTTTTAATTTTTAATTTGTCAAAATTATAAGATGGAGTGACATGTTTTTTGTGGTTCCATGACTGTTCATCCCCCGATAGTTAGCCCTCCGGCATACTAATGTTCAATATGTCTAGGGAAAATACGGTATACGAGGGGTGTTAAGAAAGTAAATGTACTAGATTTTAATTTTTTTTTAGAAAAGTTTATTTGAAAAATTTTGCAAGATATTGTTGATACACTTGTTGACTGTTTTTCCATATAAATTGCCATCTCGTTAAATGCATGTGGTGAGCCGTGGCACAAGTTATTTTAGCACTCCTCGAAGAACTCTCCCGCCAACTCCTTCGCTCAATTCAGAACCTTTTTCTTCCCCTGGTCGTCGATTGAAAAATTATTTCCACTCATATGTGCTTTCAGGTAGGTGAAAAGATGTTAATCTGAAGGCGCAAAGTCAGGGGAATAAGAGGCGGTGGTTCAAAACATCCCAACAAAATGAGTCCAAGATCGCATTGAAAGCTAAGGCTGTATATGAGGACGGCTTTAGGTATGTAACAAGCACACTTCTCTCATCAGCATTCCCCTCCTTTTATTTTAAAAGCTCTTTTCGAGTTTTGTTAGGGTCTCACAATATTGTCAGAAGTAGGGCTGAAATTGGTCCAAAACACTGAGGCAATGATTCTTTCCCCAAAACTGCGGTTTAAATTTTTTTGGCATAATGGAGAATTGGTGTAACCGACTGTCTTTTTGTCTCAGGCGTGTAATGATCCACCCACTGTCGTCTCCAGTCATAATAAAGCTCAGAAAATCCCCACCTTCCAATTCAAATCGCTCAAGAAACTCGCGGAGCAATTGGCCTGATTTTTCTTGTGCTGAACGTGGATCTCGCTTGGCGGGAAATCTCACCAACATCCTTCTCGAAACTGGACACTGTGCCATGAGTTTACGTACTACAGTGTTCCTGCGATGCTTGTTCTGGTCCCTGAAAAAACAAAAAACACTTACTTTCTTACACTTACGTCCTGAACATGCTAAGTACCTACCTACTTACACAAAATGTAACTAAGTTTCCCCAGAGAGGTACCGCCGAATAACAAAAGTAAAAACTATTATAATAAATTATTAGTTTATTAGTTACGTTTAAATTGTTATTCAGTTGTGTTCCTACACCTACCTTTATTTATTATTATAATAAGCTTCTGCCCACGACTTCGTCTGCGTAGGATTAGTTCTTCGAGTAATCTATTTTCTTTTCCTAGGTCCCTACGTTTATACCAAAATTCTTAACCTATTTATTTAAAATATGTATAATTCTTGATTCGATTCAAAGTATTAGGCGAGTACTTCAAATAAATTAACTAATTTAATTATTTTCCAAAATAGAATTTTGATTTAACAATCATTGTTTTGCAAAATGCCATTCTCAAATTTTGACGTTTTCTATTAAACAATAATTATTATTTTCAATATATGGAAAAAAAAATAGCTAGCTTTATAAATTATAGCCTATATGTTATTCTGATGTATGAGCTATATTATTGTAAAGTTTCATTAAAATCCATTCATTAAATTTTGATTTAAAGAGTAACGAACATACATACATCCATACAAACTTTCGCGTTTATAATATTAGTAAGATTAGTAAGATTAGTAAGATTAGTAAGATTAGTAAGATTAGTAAGATTAGTAAGATTAGTAAGATTAGTAAGATTAGTAAGATTAGTAAGATTTACAATGTTATATTTTTATATATATTTTTTTGTTATATGTTATACTTAACTATAACCAAATTTAAAAATAATCCTACAGTGCTCCTTAAAGTCCTTACAAAGTATTGAAAAGTAATTTTAAATAAATAATATACAGTATACGAGTACATGTGTCTACTAACTAACATGTGTCATTTAGTGGAGTTACATCATTTAGAGTCCCAATACTTCCGCCAACAATGGATTAGGCAGGCAAATAGGTATGTGATAAAATAAAGGTCGATTGTGTGCAATGTGCATCAAGCATGTGTGCCCACTGGCTACTATTAGTCCTCCTCCACCCACCCCGAGTGCCTCCGAGCTCCAAGCCTATCTGATCAAGAAATTACAAAACACCAACGGAAGTTGGAAATATTTAAATACCGCATTTAACCTTAACATGGAATTTCAAAAATTCGTATTTTACTTCCTTCATGCGTTCCCGAAATACCGAAAAGTTTATTGCGCACCGTAAAGTAAACCCCACACGTAGTATTTACACATGCTTTGGACGATAGTTTCCCATTGGCCGAGGATCCCGGGAAGTATGTCCAAGCGACCGCACCAATTAAGAAACACCAATTAAAATAGCCGATAGATCCTCAAACGAGGCGATACCCACCGCGCCTGCACCGATGATCATGTATCAAAATTTAAAAACGCGGCATAATAAAGGAAAAGGTGTGGTCTTTTTGTCGGCGCCTTCAAAGCTCGGGATTGAGAAGATACTAGTTGGCGTTTATAGCGCAGAACCGCTGGAGTGGAAGCTACCCTAAACTCCCTCATCCTTCAAGCAGGTGAACACACAACAAAGAATGACAGGTTTTTAAGTACCCGATAACGCGGTGGACGGTTCAATCGAGACCAGTTATAATTCCGTCTGGGTATGCAAATAACCAATTATTGACGTCGGTGCGACCTTGTTTGTCTTATACCTGAGCGAGCATTCTAATTATGGGTGTTGGAGTAAATCAATTAAGGGTTGCCTGCTGGACTCGTCGCTGGCCGATAACCCAGGACGGAAGTCAGATGATACGAGGCTTATCTCGCGCGTTGGGCCCTGCATCTGCGGCACACGCTACCACGACACTCGCTACTCGCTACTCCTCGCCGCACACAAGGACGGCCAAAGGGAATTACGGCGCCAAAAATAGGGATGAGAATTGTATTCAAACTAATATAAAAAAATGAATGTTTCTTTCTTTGTCCTTTATGCCTTCCTAAACCGTTCATCCGATTGCGATGAAACTTTCAGGATTTGATGTGAGCATGCCCGGAGTTCAATGAGCTCTGGCGTTATAAAATTAATTCCTACACTATTCATCCGCTTGCGATGAAACTGTGGTGTGTTTTTGTTCGCACATCCATGAAGGTCTCTATATATAGACTGGTGAGCTCTGGCGTTGTGAAATTTGTACAAAAATTACAATATGCGAGTTGTTTGAAAAGAGGGTGTATTTCATATAGTTTAGAAACAATTTATTTTATTTAAGTGGCATTCAACGCATGCTGGCAACTCGCTATCTTTGAAAAAAATTTAATGTTTTCTAAAAACCAATTTAAAATGAACCGCAAGAATTTTTTTTATTAACACAACCCATTTATTTTGTGTGTGTGTGAAAAGGGTTCTATATACAGAGCATGTGAGCTCTAGCGTTATAAAACTATTTCCTATACTATTGGTCCAGTTGCAATCAAACTCCGGTGAGTTATACCTATATATACCCGCGAATGTTTCTATATATAATAGTGAGCTCTGACATTATTAAATTTGTATAAAAAAATTACAATAAGTGGCGGAGGAGGTTTTTGATAAATGTATATATATTTACCTAGTTCCACGATTTTATTTTACTAGTTCAAAAATATACCTTATACTCGTAAGTTATGTTAAAACGTATAATTTATGTCCACCTTTCTTAAATCGAGCGCATTCTTTTCGAGTAGTCTTGGCGACTTTCCTTTAAAGGAAATGAGGATTAATAGTAAATAACTACACTTTTATAATGTTAAGAAATGAACAATTTTTCAAGTTATCGTCATTTTACAGTTTGATCATATTTATATGTTGTATCTACCTCTATCACTAATTCAAAATACAGAAATAATTCAATGCGAAAATGAATATGTTTGATAAGGTATTTTTTACAAACAAGGTATTTATTCTGTTGAAAATATATGGAATATTTGGAGAACATTTTTCTGATTTTAATCATCCTACTAAAAAAGATTGTTTTTTATGTTTTCATTCAAATTTATTCATTTTTAAAACGATCAAAAGCCGACAAAACCAAAACGGCCCGTAGTTGGCAATGGCGCCAAATACGAACGTCAACAACCAACAAAGTTACTACTCTCACAATTTTTCAAAGTCGGCTAACGTTTATGACTTTACACGATATAAATATCGTTTTAGCAGTATTACAAAAATGGAAAACTTAGACGCGCTGTTAAAAATTTATTCGTCAACATAAAAATAAAATAAAACTAACTAACTAACTAACCATCACGCCGTTTCCTCGCAGGGTTAGGCAGAAAGGACTGACCGCCAAACAACTCGGTCTTGGCCTACACTCCTTGCCTCATTCACATTCATACATCTTATCATACATGCTCTTCTATTATTCTGACTCTTGACATGGCCCGACTCAAGTATCTGATTCACTTGATCGTGCCATGTCTTCCTAGGGCGTCCTCGACTTCTTCTACCAATCGGTAGAAGCATACCATTTGCATACCATAAACATACCATTTGCATTATATATTCGTTTGACACTCCTTTCTTTATTAAAAAATAAAATAAAAAAGGCATTTATTTTTTTAAGTAACAAAAAAAACCTGAAAATACCCCATTAGAATACTACGACCGACCCTAATAAGATACTTTTTGAAATATTTTCTTAAGTACCTAATCATCAGAATTTCAAATAAAAATATTTTTGGCGTCGAATATTGATAATTCGGCCTTGTGTGCGCCGCACCGCCACCGCACCGCACCGACCGCGACCTCTCTGCAGTCTGCACCGAACTCTTTGCACCTTTCCTCTTCCCTGCATTGCGTGCTCATTGATTTATTGCGTTCATAATCTCCCTTTTAAAGTTAATTGAACTAAAGGCTCCCGGCGTACACACTTACAGCTAAACGCTTTTTTTTATTTCACTGTCTTTTGTGGAAATATGCTGAAAAATTATTGCGATACCAAAAGTGCAACTCATTGCATGATTGTTGATAATCTCATAATGGCACAAGTCGCCTTCTAAATTGTTTATTTAAAGTGATAACATTGGGAGATTGTATTTCGTGAGCATCGGACATTGATATAGCGTCCAACAGCCAATAAAGGTACCTACCGTTGTTTAATTGGCTTTATTTGCATAATTTTATTTGGGTTTCCGTGTAAATTTGTCGTTAAGACGATAATAATATGCAGATGTATACATTGTATGCACGTACATACGTTAATGTTAAAATGCATTTCAATTCTGCAAAAATTGGTTTAATGAAAGTCTTGCTCTTGAAGAAAAAACATAATTATTTTTTAATTACATCTATTTTAGCTTCACTTTTATTTTCTTGATTGAAGGAATGCACGAAAAAACTTGCATTTTGGAAGTAAAAATTAACCATCTTGCCGATATGCTTTTCAGCTGAAACTTGACAGATATACTCATTGTCGGTGACAATGCATTCTGTCAACTTTTGGTGGCAATCACCCGGACATATCGATCGTCCAGTTGACTAGTCAGATATCTCCAAATACTAAGTTTTGAGATAATGCGGAAAGCAATATTCGAATACTCGCTATAATTCAAATATTATTTACTCGTGGTTGACTTATGAAATTTCCTACTAGCCACTCTAGCGATTGGTGTTCAGTTTTTGATTTGGCCATTCGATATAATTCCTCAAAATATTAATAAGGAAATATTTAAACTGTTTACTGCAGTTTAAAGCTAATGAAACCACCTAGATTTTACCGTTTATATACAAATTTGTAGGTTCGATATCAATCGCAGAACAATAAAAGTGGTCCAAACTTAGACATAAATCACTCCAGTGGTTAGTAACCCAGATAACTTAATTTTTTTGTTTATTTCACTACAAGTTTTTCTGCATTGAAATTGATTTGGTGGTGTCTGTGAGTAATCTGTTTACTGTACCAGATAGACGGTACTTCTTCTTTTTCTTCGATGGCGCTACAGCCCGTATCGAGCGTTGGCCTCCCGCAACATTCGCCTCCAACTCCTCCATTCCTCAGCGGCTGACTTCCAGTTTGTTATCTGGAGAAGCTGGGCTGCATCCCATCTTACCTCGTATTCCCACCTCAGTCTGGGTTTTCCCACTTTTCTATTTCCACCTTAGTGTCCAGTCTTAATTCTTTTTGGGACGCGTGTGTCCGGCATTCTCTGTACATGCCCAGCCCATCCCAACCTGAGGAGTCTTATATGAGCTGAGATGTTGGGGGCCTGATATACATCGTATAGTTCTTTGTTGTGCCGGATGCGCCACTGTTCCCCCTCTTTCACGGGACCACATATTCTACTCAAATTATTATATATATATATATATATATATATATATATATACCACATATTCGAAACCAAATACAGATAGATGGTACACTTTTTTATATTTTATATCATCTCAAATTTATATTTTTCGGACATGTCTGGACGATCGATATATGCATTTATCTGAAACTCGATGACATTACAGCATATATATGAAATAAATGTCAGTTTTAACCAGTTTTTAACCATTCGGCACTTGGCTCTGTTGGGAGCGTAGTTGACTCCAGTTCCTGGGAAGGAAGGTTCAGTTTTAAGACAAACCAAAAATAGGTGTAATACGTAAATAATAGCAAAAAAACTTTTTTTTTCGGATTGTTTTTTATTAATATCATAACCTAAGACAAACCAGTTAGGGATAGTTATGTAATGCGGTGTTTGTAAAAGCGGACCTATTTCTCGTCTACAAATTAAGACCGACATTACATTTAACGCTTGTATAGTTTTATTAACTTAATATATCATCTATTGCTCTAATCTTATGACTGAATAATAAAACCGGTTTAGTCTTACTGCGACCTGTAACTAAGGAAGTACCTTTGGGCAGGGCGTGACTAGATTTTAGTTTTTCTTTTCGACGTGTTCAAAAACTAAAATCTTGATATTTTTATAGACATCTTTTTTATAAATTTCAAAATAGGTAGGTACTTACCCTTATGGTGTGGGTGTGTTGTTAATACGGCTGTCTGAAAATTACTCTGTCTTGTAAGGGATTACATATTGCATTACATAGGTTTTTTCCAGCTTTAAAAAGAACCGAATTATATGTACATGGGTAGATAACCCAGATATACCTGCTTATAAATCTCAGACCCAGGATAAACATAAAATAATAAAAAAACATATAACTTCAAATCAAAAACCACTTCTCTTCAACGAACATTGGTTCATGATAGACAAAACAGATATACCTTCCTGCTTAAAAATCTCTATACCTACGTTAAAAGTAAATAATGTTTGATTTTAATAATAATTGAGGAACGTTTTCATAAAATATATCTGGAAATATCGATCGATCAATTGACTGATCAGACATATCATGCATTAAGTTTGCAGTTGTAAGTAAAATGTATGTTGCGCTCGAAACTGCTTACGAATTACAGCTTCAAATGCACATAATGGACTGAAAATACTAAGAAAGAAACGATACGAAATGATGTTTGTTGGAATTGGGTGATAATATGTGTAAGAAAAATTAGAGATGCAAGGAAGAAGGATAACCAATCACTTACCATTGTACCTCTGAGAAGGAGCACACAATACGATCACATTATAGTTTACATAGTTCCTCCGCGATAACAACAAGAATAATTACAAAATGATGTTGTTTGCTTTCGAAATGGTCAAATATCTTCATTTAACTCTTTCAAACTAGTAAACTGTAAAATACTACCCGGAACAACTAGTTGTATCGATATTCCATATTAGCCAGACACACACAAATGCTGATGTTAGGGGATCAGAAGAATGTGCGAATTGTTTGTTCAAAATCAAAACCTAAATAATTCTAACACATTCATTGATACATGCAGTACTTTAAGAAGAAAATTGAAAGTTGTTTTCATATAAAAACAAACAACGTCGACATGCTTTGTAAGTACATTTTCTCATTTCTTTGGATTATAAAAATATTATTATTTCCTAATCAAACTTTTCTTAAAAATATTTGTAAACATACATTTATTATTTATTTATTCTGGACTTTTACAAATGTGTTCTCACTAACATGAGAATATCTCATGTTAATTATACTCGTAAAAACTCAGTTAATTCATAAATAGGTACATAGCTAAATTTACAAAAATCTACTCAGACATATTTTAATTTGCGTAGATTTAAATAAAGAATCAAAAACAAAACAAATAAATATACAAATATACCTATATAAAATTTCACTCAAATGACAAATAAAACAAATACAGACAAAGGTCGCAAGAGACGCGTATAGAGACAGAAGTAATAGATAATATAATTATAATTGGGAAATTTAAGCATTGGTAATAGGGAAAATTTATATTAATAATGCTAAGACATAATGTACTGTAGTATCGGCCGTGAATTATTTTATGCAAACATATTAGATCAGTCAATTGGCTTTTAATTTTAAGCGAATTACTCTTACTACGACGTATGATCTGAATTCGTATGGTAATGAAGGGTGTATTTTATGTGCTGCTTATGTTAATTTGTAAGAAATACAAGTATTTAGGATGCAGGCGAATTCTCCAGCTAATGTTTTATATAACTAATGAACTAACCATCACGCCGTTTCCCCGCAGGGGTGGGCAGAGAGGACGGTCTGCCAAACAAGTCGGTCACACATTCCTTGCCTTATTCACATTCATACGTCTTCTAATACATACTTTTTTTCTTATTATAACTCTTGACATGGCCCGACTCAAGTATCTGATTCACTTGATCGTGCCACGTCTTCCTTGGGCATCCCCGACTTCCTCTACCATTCACATTCAATTCTTCATAGTGTTTGTATCCGTGTTTTCTTGTAAAATAAAATAGAAATACATAATAAATAGCTTGAAAGAAACTGGTATATTTGGTAGTAAGAGAAGTAGTATTTTCGTTTTCATAGGTGAACAGTGAACCCGCCACAGAAATTGAAGCTTTGCCTCATTTTTTCGTTATTCTAAAATATTTCACAATAAAAAAACAAGTAAAACCACTGGAATAAAACAAATAATCAAACCATGAAGCAATCAGCACAGTGCATTTTTCAAATAAAAAAAAACCTTTAAGTAGGTACCTAATAATTAGGAAGGAAAGGGGACATGCAAATAGTCCAATTTCATTATGCAGCCCTTCCCGGACTCTTCCACCTTGTCACGCCGTTTAGCCCGGGGGCAAAGATGGACAGATTTTTCCAATTCTAACTCATTTAAACTCGAAATGGAGGACGAAGTTTACAATAAATTAATCGACGGCGGTGGACATTTTTTGTCACAGCGCTTCAAACTGAAGGAAGTTTCCAGAGTGGGCGATCGAGAGAAAAGTTTCTCATAAAAAATACTTTGGTAAAAGGAACGGTTACCGATTTGGATTGATTGCTTTTAAATTTTCCAGATTTGAAAGTGGTTAGGTTTGGTTCGTTGCTAACAAAGCGCCGCTTTTTTGGTAAATTGTGTCATTTAAAAGTTTGTTTTTTAGATAGATAGATTAGTATTTTCAAACTGGGAATGGTGTTTATCATTCCTCAGCAAAATAATTTATTTTTATTGTTTTTATTTCTTGGTAGGACAATTCCGATGAGTTACATAACTCATTTTAGTATGGGACGAACTTACAATTCGTTATTGTTAGATAATAGAATTTCAATTTTACATAAATATTTTTTGGCATCGAAAATATAAGTTTCAAAAACTGTACAGTGTACAGCATATAAATAAAAGACAGGTTAATTGGAACAAACAACAATAGAAAACAAATATAGAAGAAAAAACAAGTATATAATAATACAGATAATTACAACTAAAGGGAAAAAAAAGTGAAGAAACAGAAATAAGACAGAGCAAAACAACAAAATTACATATTCTCATTTCTAAATTTACTTTAAAATTCTCTTTTAAAGCAATACTTTATAACCTTTCTCGAAGCGAATTATATAGTGTGCAGGCGATATAGTTCAGAGATTTTACCATAATAAATAGATACCAAATCTATTATTGGAATGCTGTATTCTATTCTATCCCAGAACTTCCTCTCATTCCTTTCCTTAAACAGATCCTCCACACAGCATTCCCAAAGATGATATAGACCCTGAGGGAAATCCTCTCTTCAGTATGATCTTTTATTCAGGGTCTCCTGTGTGGACCTTAAGCAAAAAAATAATAATTATAATAATGTCAAAAAATTTATATGTAAAAATGCAAAAATTCATTCAAAAGTCATTTTAATTACATGTAGGATTACGAAAGATTTTTTAAATATTTATATTGAGGGATCAGTAGGATTTATCGGTCAAATTAGGAGTTCCACCGAGCCGAACCCTCTGATATGAAAATATCTGGAGTCGGTGAATTATTTTCCCATTTAATAGTCTGGTAAGTTAACTTGTTGTTCTTGTATTGTTTTGTATTAATTATACTTTTATAGTACACTTGCATAGCGTGGATTTACTGGATGATCATTTATGGAATAATTTAACCCGGACATAAAATCTGGTGACAAAAACCAAACAAATTTAGTCATCCCACGAATGTCTGTTTGTTTGTTTAATTTCACAGGTATTAGAAAAAATGTATGAAGTACCATTTTATAATGGAAAAAGGACGGCAAAGGAAAAATAAACGTTTTTCATTATATTATATTGTTTTATATAAATTATCTATAAGTATACTGGAATGCACAAGACCTTTCTTCAACTCTTGCCTATTAAACCGAAATCAAATGGTGTAAAAACTCCGCAGAAACGAAGACAATAACAACTCAAACCAAAGGTCCGAGAACGAAACAAAAAGTAGTCATCGAAACGCCGAGATTCAAACGGGGAACGGGGAGGGGTGGGGGGGACACAGTCACCTTTGGGCTTGGGTCAACTGACCAACTGACGAGGATGCAGCAAAATAGATTAAGATTATTAATTAAATAAATATAATTCAGTTTTAATTTTATTTTTGAGTATTATTTTTTTACTTTTTTGACGGAATTTCCTTTATTTTTCTTTCTTTCCTTTCCTTACCTATTCCTTTACTTTTTTCATCCCTTTAACACACTCAAATGTGTTGAATCTCTAATCTCACACAAAAAGTTGTGCTAGAGAGTCTTTTGATTTTTTGATATTCTGCATACAGAGCTCCGGGCCAAAAAGGCCCGTTTCTCTTTCATCATGAGTTTAATGTACTATAGATTCTATATGAATCGTTGAGTTCCAAAACCTTTCTTAATAGATTTTCATATTTTTGAGTAAATCAAGAAAAAACTGTGGGCTGATGAGTTTTCACGATTCCAGTTATTTTTTGTTTTTTTGAGAAATTATTAGAAAAAACATGATAAAAATCCACCAAACGGACCAAATTTGTATAGAAAGAATCTGTTGACCATTTTGATTTTTTTTTAAATGCTGACTTCGGACCAAAATACTCCGTAATTCGTCTCAATTACGGAGTATTTTGGAACTGAAAATTTTGGAAGGTCGATATTTAAACACGATTAATAAAGAAACTAGAAGGAATTTGGAAATAATAACGACAGCATTCTTGGTTAGAAAACACAAAATATGGCATTCACACCTCATTTTCAACAAAAAATCATTAGGGAGGATATTGGAACTAAACGATTCATATTTCTTTACTGGTTATATGGAACCAATTCCGTGCTATAATTGAAACCGTCGATATTTATTATTTCTCTAAGGAATTAGTAGTTTTTGGAAACAATTCTTTAAAAAAATTATTCTTTAAAAAAAATGAAAATTGTTATAAAAAGTTGTAAAAACACGACAAAATTTGAGGAAACAGGTTCCTTTGTCTCACAATTTATCTATCCATCACGCTGGAAAAAATATCTGTCCGCAGAAATTCTTTAGCAACGTTTCTAAAAGTAACAGAAAAAAATAGTTTTTTTAAAAGATTAAATTTACCTATAGAGTTATTGCGATAATTTTTTGTTTGAAAAACAAACAAAGTTAGTTTAGATAAAGTTAAGTTGGGTTATTTTATCTGTGAATCTTGGTATTAATGTACGTTAAAGTCTTAAAAATTCAAGTCTCTGTTATTTCGTCTTATTCTTCTTCTTCTCGTGCCCTCTCCGTTCAACGGATGTTGGCTATCATGTTGGCTATGCGGACTGTGTTTACTGCGTTCCGGAACAGCTCTACAGTAGACTGGCTAAACCACTGTTTCAGATTTTTCAGTCACGATGTCCTCCTTCTTCCTGGGAATATTTCTTCATATTTCATCATGTAATCGTTTACGAAACCAAAAGCGCGATGCGACACCTTCTCTTTATCTCTTCCAGCGCCACCGCGGACCCGTGGGTCCCCGTCTCTCTTGATAATATACGGGCTGGGTCGGGGAAATGATCCAACTATTCCACTAATTCTACACAATATTCTAAGAAGCCGCCATTTGTCTGGGTCGGCGCCGACCCTTATACCGTGTACAGGTTTTATGAATGGACGGGAAATGTGTCGCCGGGCCGGAGGTAACCACGGATTGGGCGAATCAACATTGAAACTATGAAAAAAAAAATTCAAATAATATACGTGATATGTTTGTGGTAAGTTTTCCAGAATTAGAGACACATGCGTTTAGCTTCAGTATTTTTATATTGTGGTTTTATCAGAAACTAAACGTTCTTTTCTACGTGATGCATATCCAAACCAAACCCAACACAAATGTAGTACCTAATTTTTGATTTATTCATTTCATTAGGGCTTCTATTTGAAGAAGTGATATCGTAATAGCTGTAAATAAGTAAATCTTAACAAATATTGATAACTATCGCAGACCCGTGACAATCACAGAATATTATGATCGTATAAATTGTGAAGCTCAATCGTTAACTTTCGAAGAATAAATTAACCTTTCGAATGTAAGTTAACTTGAAAAACAATCAATAAAGTAATCTGTCTGGATGTGTTAAACATTGAAACAAAATTCAAACCCGTTTCCAAAGAATAATGAATTAATAATTATATTTTTAACTGAGCGGGAACACAATTTCAAAGTATGTTTAAAAATTATTTTGTGATTTGCCTGCCTGGCATGCATAAGTGCCATTTATGTCAGTCGATGGAGTGAGGTTTTGCTTGGCACGCTGGATTGGGAGAGACTGGTTGAGGTAGACTTTTTTATCTCTCCAGCAGGACTCTCTCAGAACATCGCCTTGCACAGCAGCGGGAAGATTAGATTCATACGTCCGTTACTCCTGGACACGCTGACCCTTAGATTTCTAACCACCCTCATATCTTTTTTCTTCCCAGACTTCCTCTCCTTCTTATTCTAAAAAAAATATCCTTCACACAGCATCCCCAGATATGACATTGGCCCTGAGGGAAATTATTTTTCCGTGTGGAACTAATGTATAAAAAAACAATAAAAATATTTTTCGTTGTTTGTTTTTGGGGTGTTATGCCGTGTTGCGCTACCTCCTTCCTTAACCGACGTTTCGACGAAACGTTGGCTAAAGAAGAAGGTAGCGCAACACGGCATAACACCCCAAAAACAAACAACGAAAATGCTTTTGGCCGTGAAAATCTAAAAACGTATCGAATAAAAATCTTAACCAAAATCTGAACCATTGAATTTTGGTCCTTACAATCCGACCGTCCCGTATTTTTGTCCTGGTCCATTGTCTCCTGGAGCTGTCTGCTTTGGGGAACTATTCGGGACTTGTTCGCTTTTTGTAGCGATTTTATTTGCTTCCACCTCATCTCTACAGACACTGAGCTGACTAAACGGATACTTAATTACTGGACGAGGAGACAGCGCACGGGCGCCGCGCCGCCCTATAATCCTGTAGCTATTCGGCCGTTCTGTGGGGCCACAAATCGTAGGACAATACCTCAATACCACTTCCATAGGAGAAGAATAACACTGGACTTGTTGTGACATTTGTTTGTTTTGTACGCTTTTACGATCCTACGCGTACAGCAAATCTTCAGTTTAAATGAACGGGATCTTCTTTGCTTTGAGGAGTCGATAATTTATTGGTATTTGGTTTTTTATCCTTGTAATTTATAAGTACCTAATAAATATTTCTGACAATCTGTTATGTATTTTTTTTAAATACTCCTATTTCAATTTTCATTTTGTTTTCGTGAATGAATGGTTAAATGCAAATCTTGAAAGTGGAAATTAACCCTCTTCCTCTATTGTTATTTTAAAATATAATCTCTGGTTATTCAAAACAATGCTATTAGATATTTATAATTGAATTCACCATTATTTTTTTACATTTTAAAGTTGGGAGAAAATGTTTTTTTTTTCTATTATTTTTAAATGCTGCAGTTTTATTTGGAACATTATCTTTGTAAAATTGTATTTGCACGTTAGCAATAAAATTAATTTAATTTTCCGACTTTAAGTTCTTTAATCAGAATTTCTGATGTATTTGTACATGGTTAAAGTAAAATTTATAAGTTCTTCCCCATCCTGTAATGCCATATTGTATTATTGATTGGCAAAATGCAAAGTACGTCATTTATAGTAAATATTTATTTAAGATATGTCTTAGACATCTAAAACTTTCGTACAGTTTTAGATGTCTGTGGATGATATGTCTGACTATGTTTATATTATGGGTGTGGACCATTTTAAGCCTTGGTCTACTGTAATGCGCAGGTATTTTATTTTGGTATTGCTTTCTATTACTAAACAAGAGATATTGCAATTATGTTGATGAATATTTGTCCTGATTATAATTGGTTTTTCTTTAGGTGTCAAAAATTTAGGTGTTTATGATGCAAAATGGTAAAAATATATTTTTTTTTTATTTAGTGTTTGTAAGTTTTTGAGTGTTAGCCATGTTATTAATTCCGTTCATGTATTAGCTTCTAGCAGTAGCACTGTGACATCTGGGTAGAAGATAATTAGACGATATTTAAAGATATGAAATGTATGATAAATAGCAAAGGGCCAAATACTTAGGTAACTAATTATCCATGCTAAGACTATTCCAATTATTTCAACTGATTTTAACTTCAATTTTTTTAAAGAAAAACTCCTTTTTTTTAAACTTTTCAAAGTTATTCCGATCAATGTAATAATTGAAGAAGAAGATAACAATAATAATCTAAATTAAAATATGAAAATGAACAAGACGCAGAAAAATAAGAAAATATAATGGTCGCAACTGGGACTCGAACCCAGATCTCACGTCTGGACACCATCCCGGTAAGACGGGAGATCTGGGTTCGAGTCCCAGTTGCGACCATTATGTTTTATTATTTTTCTGTGTCTTATTCATTTTCATATTTTAATTTAGATCATTATTGTTATCTTCTTCTTCAATGATTATAACGTATTCATTAGTTTTTTATGTGATGTACTATCGAAGGCAAATAATAAATTTGATTTGATAATAATTGTCATAAAAAAAAATGTGTAAATAAAATACATTTCAAATTAATTAATTAATTAATTAACAAATTAATTAAATAATAATAATTTACTACAATTATTATTATTTAATTGTAATAAATTACGTAATTAACTACAATAAAATAATAATAATTTTAGTAAATTACGTAATTTATTTTGTCACCATGAAAATGTATCATATATTTGAACGATATCATTCTTATTTAGTACGTTTTAAGGGTCATCTTGAATAGTAAGAACCCTGAAAAGTATTCACAAACTTAATTTATTTTATATTTAATAATTACTTGAATCTTCAAAAAGGAAATGGAAAAATTATAGTTTTATTAAAAAACCTGCCAAGAGTAGTAAATTATTTAGTAAGTTGACCAACTAGAACGAGAAGTTGCATTTTCACTTTGTACGTAGCCAACGTAGCGATTTTTACACATACGCGAGAAATTGCAAAGAAAAGTTTATACACGTTCACGCTCCAAGGATTTTCTCACAATGTTTATGTGCGCCGGACGAAGAATGGAGTCGTATAACTACTTATAACTTATAACAGAGCAGAATCAATTAATGTGAGCTTTATAATAGTCACTGCTGTTCCGTGCTGTCTGCTTTCAATGAAACGTAAGTCCCTTAACAAACTTGTAAAATTTAAACGAAGTTTTTTTTTTTTTACTAAAATACATTTATTTTTAAATGTCTTTTATATCGTAAATTAAGTGCTTAATTTTCTTCGAATTTAAGAAAAATGTTTTTTTTGCCCGTGTGTTGGATGATTGCAAAGTGATTGAATGCAATGTCATTGACAATGGATCAATCTGCCGAATTTAAGCTGGAACGGATGTCGGTAAGTGGGATAATTTCCACTTCCAAGATTTCAGACAAGAGTAAAATTCAAATAGATGTGTAGATTTACTCTTCTTTATCGAATTAATAAAGTAATGTAAGTATATTTATGTATATAATATTTATCGGATGAAAGCGACACTCAGAACCGAAGAAGCTACAACCTGAGAACGAGAAGAACCGACCCCCACAGCCTGCCTAGGCAATGAGTTGGGACAGTGCAAGGAAGAAGAAGAAATATTTATGTAAAATCTGTTAATTGTTATAAGAATATTGTTTAATTTTAAAAACCATAATTCATTAGTATGAGGAAATCTACAATTGGTTTCTCGGTTAGGTGAATTACACTTATATGAATTTAGGTACCACATTGTTAAACGTCGGCGTATGCTGGGAGTCAGCGTATGTCGCGTGTGCAGCATTTTTAGGAAATTTATGGACATATGCGAAGCATGTCTGCCTCTCAGCATACGAAGTTTCATATAAATCCATACGTTACAAAACAAATTCTGCACGTGCGACACATGCTGCCTCCCAGCTTACGCTGACCCTTACTGTTGATTTTAGTAAAAAAAAAAACAATAAATAATAATCAATAATATGGTTTTACTTTTCAATTTCACGATGTTAGATTGAAATATGATTTAAGATTTTCACGACCAAAATTATTTTTATTGTTTATTTTTGGGATGTTATGGCGTGTTAGAATAAAATGTCGATTTTCAATTTGATCCAATGTTTTTAAAAACATAGTTTTAAACAGTTTATTTATTTCTTTAACTGAATTACTACAAGAGGTACAAGCTAAACTTAAATACCAGGCAGACTAGGAAGCTATTGGCTAAAGAGGGAGGCATAATAACCCACAAATAAATCACTATTATAATTTAAATGTTGTTGGAAAGTGCTCTAGAAGAATATGCAGCATCAAAAAATTATTTATTTTTTTGGAATTTTCCAGAAGCAGTATAGGTAGTATAGGTGAATTGGTAAATTTCAATAGAATGTAAGTTGGGTTGTAATTTTAAATAATGCGTAAGAACCAAATGTTATCGTTTTAAAGGGTTTTATTTTAAAATTCTCATTCAATTTTCAGCAGAAAACCAGAACTCTGGTAAAACACATTAAATTACCTCAATTTTAATGACATTAAAAACTTTATACGCAAATGCAAGTTAATTAATTTATTACTGGCAATCGGTCGACCATACAAGTATATATTTAACTTTATCAGTTACGCAACTGAACAAGTTGTAACGATTTAAAATTAAAGTGGAGATAGAATTATCAGTTAAACACCATTTTATTGGGAATGGATATACTCGTAAATACATAATGAACTGTCAAGAATTATTTAGCAGTTAAATGTGAATATGTCGTTTAAATGTTTATGATTTGCAATGCGATGTGTTAAGTTTAAAGCTTCAAAATAAAATTAACACAACTTCGTTTAGTTTTAATAATTAAAATAAACAAAGTTTAAATATTGGTTTATGTGGTTAAATTTGGTCTTAATGCAAAAAAACAATGAAAATCTTGGTTCCACAACAGTTGATCCCCTGACAGTTGACCCCCGGCATACCTATATAAAATATGCAGACTTTTTATGGAAAATACGGTATACTTACTAACACAACAAATAACCAAATTTTTCAAAGGTATGAGAATAAAATATAAATCTTTTTTTTTCATTCTAATGCATCAAGGACAAAACTAATAGTCTCTATATACTGTGTATCGTCGTTGCATATTTAATATGATCAATGTGACGATCTTGATGAAAATGAGTTAAATATACTGTTTTTTTCTTTTTTCTCCATCTTCTGCAATATAAGCCATGTGAAAACATCAAATATTTAAGGCGATAGAAAATAAACCATGTGAGGCCACCAAAATAGTAAGTAATAAGAAAAGAGTCATATCCTCTGCGTTCCATTAAATAATTCAATTGCCTCGGTATGTACATGATATTAACATCATTTTGTGATGCCTAGCTCTCAAATTTCAATAAATTTAAATTAAATAAAGTATTTAAAATTATGACGAAAATTGTTTAAAGAATATGAACCATGTGAGAAATACTGTGCATAAAGAGCGTTAAAATTCAATTTTCTGGAATAAAATAATTAATTTTTGCCATAAATATATTCTTATAATGAACAAAATATATTTTTCCTGCTTTGTCCATAAATAGAATTGTTATTTTCCGTTTGGTTATTTTTTTAAACAGTTTTTATCCATTTTCTAATGTGCCCAGTCTCACATGTTTCAAATATCCTACATGCAACGACTGTATGAATTGATTTATATTGAATTTGAATTTGAATCGATTTTGTTGTAAATATGAATTGATTTTATTTTGAAATTGGAATGATTTTATTTTGCATTTGATTTGATTTTAATTTGAATTTGAATTAATAATATATTATTTGAATTGATTTTATTATTAATATTAGTTCATATATTAAGATTATTGGCTTTAATTTGAAGTCCAATTTAAATTATTAATATATTTTTATTTCTCTTTCTATTATTTATATTGTATTATATTGGGTGTGTTCAATTAAAGGTAAGAACATTTTTGTGAAATTAAATTAAAAAATTGTATTTACTGTATAAATTGTATTTATATAGAAGGCACTGCTGAAAACCAGCTGAATCCCAGGAGAAATCCTGAATTGCAGCTGAGCAGTGACCTTTTCGCCAAAAGATCCAATGAGATATAAACGATTTTATTATTATTATTATGTAAATAAGTTCGTTTCATATCCACAACTTATTATTTAATGTAATTTTGAAAAGGATTTTAGGTTTGATGTTTGTAAATAACAAACAAAGAATTATAATTTTGAAATCAATTTAATTTTGGGGAACCAAGTAACGAGGGGTCGGGTTACCGAAAATAATATTTATATCACCTTACATTCTACACATTTTTTATCTTTTATTTTTTTAACACTACATTGCAAAGAACTTTACTGAGGGGTTAAGAATGGATACATACATACGAGTATAATATAATATAAAGATAGATATTCATTTTTGATTTTATTTTTTATTTTTATTAAATATTTAAATTATTTTTTATTAAACTTAAAAAAAAAGTTTATTTTTTCTTAAGGTCAAAAGATATTTTTGAAAATTTAATAATAGAAAATATTATTGATTTTTTTTACATTAGCTCCACACGGGAGGCCCTGAAGAAAAAAATTCCCTCAAGGCCTATGTCATCTTTGAAGATGCTGTGTGGATGGTCTTTTAAGGGACAGGAAGGAGAGGAATTCTGGGAAGGATATAGGTTTTAGGGGTGGGTAGGAATCTAGGGATCAATATATCTAGGAGTGATGGACGTGTGAAGTCATCCCTCCTTCTGCGGTGCAAGGCGGTGAGTGGAGAAGGTCCGGCTGGAAAGATTAAAAGATCTCCCTCGACCAGTCTCTCATGATCCATCCTACTACGCAGTTGGTGGGCAGGTGCATCCGCCACCAAGATCTGCACAAACCTTACACCATGAACCCGCGCACCCCTGCTAAGTCACCAAACTTAGCGAATTACTTGGGGCGACCTGTGGCAGAGGTGCTGATTGTCCAATAAATGGTACCCATACCCGCCTCACAAATTAATATATAGAAGTACCAAAATTGGAATGAATTAAATTAATTTTTCATTTGTGTGTTACATAATATTATTATGCCGAATCTCAAATCCCTATGTGTTTCTCACAGAATGTTGCTACTTCAAAACAGTTTTGCGATTGGCCCAGTCAGTCATTTGTGACAATTTGTACAAAAGGAATTATATTAAAACGGTTCGTTATTCTATTCATAACAAATGAGCTTAAATCATACGCCGCTGACAAAAGATTATTTTTCATAATACCTTTTGTGTTCATGTGCCAATAATAAAATCCCTCTTTGTGTACCCGGTGCCACAATCATTAATCCGTTATCTAAACTAAACTACTGAATAGCAATAGGACATAGTAAAAATACATAAAAGGACATTGGAATTAAATATGGACATTGACAAAATAGTTTAAGGGACAACATCACGGTTAAATGGCGGATTGGACAATGCGTTATTGATCTTATTTAAAAAATTTGTATCCGTGTAGGATATTTGGAAACATGAATATAATAAGTGGACGACATCTTGCTTTGTTTGCTTTGTAGCCATTCAAATCAGTATCGTTCTTAGATTCGTTCTGGTGGTCGTCAATGCTAATTCCTTTGGGATAATGCTTAACCCTTTACTGATGAACGCACAACATCGCCAGGAAACATCTGCAACAAGAATAATACTTTCTTCTTTGCTGTTAACTTCGTTGTATCCGCCTCTTTATGCTACTTATCTATTTTATTAATACGCTAACGTCTGTCGTACACACTCGCTCCACGCATTGGATACAAACGGAAGTGATGCCATCTATAAAATTCAAATGGAACTATTGAAGTTTCCATACTTTATTTTTCTCGTGGAAGCGGGTTTTACCGGGTTTTTAGTATTATTGTAATGTAAAGAATATAAATATATATATATTAAAAATATTATATTTAAATTTAAATATTATATTGGTCTTGTATCCCTTATCAGAAAAGATGAACTATTGTGCCTGATAATATAATAGCAATAATTCTCTCTTATTTATTTTATTTTTAACTTAATGAGTTAAACCTCTAATTAATGAAGATAATATTAGTGAAACTCAATCGAAAATCTGAAACAGAAATAGATACGAATGCATCTGGGACTCGAACCCAGGACCTTCGGGACCAGGTATCCGTATCTTTTTCTGATTTTTCTGTTTCAGATTTTTGATTCAGTTTCACTAATATTATCTTCTTAAAAGATTCCTTCATAGGTTGTATGGTATAAATAATATACAATATTTATTATTTAATGAAAGTTTTTTTTAAATTGCGCATTTTTATTTATTTGTTAATGCTGATATTGGTTGTTATTGGCTGATATTACAACAATTTACAAGAGAGAGAAAGAGTATACGATAGTGATATCAGCGGTAGCACATATTATTAACGCGGAGTTATATCTTCTAAACGGATTGATTGAAACGGAAGTGGTATCGATTACAATCGTAAAAAAAAATTGTTGCGAAGTTATTTTGAGAAAAGGCAACATTGCACATGCACAATGAAGATAAACTCGTGCGGCCTTGCTAAGTCAGCAAAGGTAGCGAACCACTTGATGTGACTTACGACAGAGGTTAGTTGGTTATCCAATAAATTGAAATTATGCATTTTCGTATATGCGTCTCTCTCTCTGGTTTCAATCCTGGGATTGGTTTGCAGCAATTTCCTTTATTTATTTATTTTTATTTATTTTTTTTTTTTTTTTCTTCCATTCTTCCCTATGTATATGCGTATATGCATCTTAAAATGCAAAATTTCAAAGTGATTAATCATCTCAATTGGTCATATTTTGTGATACGACAGTGTAGTTGAGGGAGTAAGTACGATATGTGCATGTCTTTGTTGTTGTTTATTAGTTCCGCGATATCGGCAGAGAAGGGGACCTCAAAGGAGCGAACATTCGGGGAACTTCCTGTTCTCGTTCCGAGCCCACTGAAATAATATCAAACTCCTTAGAATTTCGAGAACTAGTAAAGAAAACTAAAGAGAACGGCTCATAATGCGTGGCTTCCTCTTGTTCACTTATTTCCTTCACTTCTCAGAACTCATACTTTATAGAACGAAGAGGATTGGCCCACAATAATTTTAATTTTTTTTAATTATAGTGGGCCAATAATTATGATTGTCGTATGGTGCTTTTTAACGTTGGTGATATCTTGGCATTATGGTAAACCTATTATAATTTAGGTATTTTCTGATAACAATATTATATAAGATTACTTGTGGCCAGTTATTCAAAGAATTTGATCAATTCATCCATTTTCATAGTTTTGAGTAATTTTACTATCAATCTACAAAATGTCTGTATTTGTATCTGTACGGGTAATGTGAACACCGCTTAGTCTCGACCTGTCTGAAGTCAGTGAGACTATGGCAACCCCAATTATGTAGGGCATGTTCTGCTCTTTGCGGTTCTGCGCTGCGACACCGTCATATCGGACGCCAGTGATTCTTGGTTCTTGTCAGCGCATTGGTGACCTTCCTCTGCTTCTTTTGCCGAACACTTTGCCAGTGACCATGAGTTTCTCCAAGTTGGATTACTTTGAGTTTGGCGAGCAACGTGTCCAAAGTAGCTTAAGGTACATTGTAGGCAGATAGTTAGTAAAGTCTATTGTGGGTGGCTAATTCGTCAAGAATGGATACATTTGTGTGTCTGGCTGTCCATGGAATCGTAAGCATTTTTCTCCAGCAGCGCATTTCGAGTACCAACCAAATTATTGAGGAAAACGTATAAGAATAACCGGAGCGATTTTTGGCATATATATGCACCATTTTAAATCTCTCCGATTGTTTTTTGGATAAAAACGCCAATCATGTCTTGATTCGGCAATGTTTTTATTTTTTTATTTGTAGTACCCACGTTTGTTATTTTGGTATTAAAACGAAGCTTTAGCGCCTCCGCCCACTGAGGCAACTGAAAACTCTCAACTGCCAACTGTCTTTGTATGACAATGTGATGGCCCGCACACTACACAATCACTCAAACACCCGTTGTCAATGGTAACGCAAGCGGTGACTTGCGACTTGCACTGCTGATTGCCCTGGCCGGCCGTTGCTAGTTGCCAGCTGTCAGCTGATTGTTCTTCGTCTATGGTTAAACAAGCTTTTTGACCAAGCAAGACAGAGAAAACAGCCGGTTTTAGTTGGTTTTCAGTTGCCTCGTCAGCGGAGCGCCTTATTCATTATAAGCATAGATATCGCAAATCCGACTATTTTAGAACGATGTTAAAAATGTTTATTTTTTCGCGCAGAATTTCTGGTCAGCTGTTTATGGTTAAAATTAAGTTATTTTTCCATAGATACGTATCTTTCATTTTGAAGTTTATCACATACAATATACAGAAATCTAAAATATTCTATTTTGACTCTAATAAGCACTTCTCACAGCAGTTTGAAAGTAACAAATACGCAGGATCCGCGCAGTTATAAATTTAACAATTTTTTTTTTTTAATCCTACAAATATGAGATATACCGTATTCAAGAAACGACACGGGCTACGTTACGACAATATAGGAAACTAATATCACCAAATTTGAAAAAAATCCATGCCGATAAAAGATACATGCCGCCGACGGGACTCGAACCCGCGCCCCTCTTATTGCCGGTTAGGAGCTGTTACCCGCCAAATGATTCAATATATATTAGTGTTTCAATCAACAATTACCCCTTGTTACCTTTTTTCACCTGCAAACAACCAACTTTATTTTTATATGAGTAAGGCATTGTAAGTGCTAAATTTCTCACTAGGTGGCGTCGAGACATATGTTTTTTTTGGTAAATACTTTTAGCATTAGGGCAATATCGTCCAAGATTCTTCCGTCTTCGGTCCCAAGTTCCATACTCCATCTCAGAAGTTCCACTGCATCGTGTCCTTTGACAGAAGGAATGATTATTATTATTTAGCTTCGAGCGCCCCCCTCGCCACCGCGCCCCGCGGCCCCGTCGCAGCTGCGGATGCAAGCCATAAACACAGAACACGTTTGATATGCAAATTACGTAAAGCGATATATTTCTTGCGCCGACCATGCATCAGCGACCCGTGAGCCGCACCATGAAATATTTATGACAACGAGCGCACTGAGAGAAATGATTGCAATTCTAACGATACTGTATGTATGCTGAATATTATCTGATTGCTAAAGTATTTTGGAATTATTTTTTTTCTTTATTTGTAACTGGTTTTCATTCTTCAAGGATGTTTTCTAGGTCATCGTTTAAAACCATGGAGAAAGGAAAGATGAATTTATATATTATTATTTTATTTTTTTGTTTTTGTATTTTTGTTTATTTTTCAGAAATAAACAGTAGATACATAATTATATTCAAGAAAATAGTAACAAAGCTATAGAATTTAATACCATAATTATTTGTACCAATAATATGTCACTGTTATATATATGTTTTTGTGTGATATATTATACATTTTACCTAAATTAAGTTAGTATATTATGGAAGGAGAGAGGTGTATCTGAGTGTGTGTGTAGTGTGTGTGTGTGCGCGTGTGTGTGTGTGTGTGTGTGTGTGTGTGTGTGTGTGTGTGTGTGTGTGTGTGTGTGTGTGTGTGTGTGTGTGTGTGTGTGTGTGTGTGTGTGTGTGTGTGTGTGTGTGTGTGTGTGTGTGTGTGTGTGTGTGTGTGTGTGTGTGTGTGTGTGTGTGTGTGTGTGTGTGTGTGTGTGTGTGTGTGTGTGTGTGTGTGTGTGTGTTTGTGTGTGTGTGTGTGTGTGTGTGTGTGTGCATGTGTGCGTATGTGTGCATGTGTGCGCGTTTTTCTTACATAGAGGAAGGGAATCAAAAAAATGCTACAATTTCAAAATTATATGGAAGTTTGGAGTCGAGTTCAGACTTAGAAGAGGTAAGTTCGTAAGATGTTGAATGAGGGAAGGCAATTTTAGATAGCGCTTGAAAGAAAGTATGTTTTTGTAATTAATACTTAGAACTCCTTTTTTTTTAAATTTAAATTGTAATATTTGTCATCTTTGGGGAAGCTTATAGAGGGTATTTTTTAGGAGAGGGGAGGGGAGGAATCTGGGAGTCAATAAAAAGAAGATGAGGAAGTAGGTACTTAGCTATCCAGATCTGGTTACCAGACACTTCAAGCTACTTTTCGATGTTGAATGGTTGTCTTTCACCATGGCGATACCAAAAATATTCACCACAATTAATAAACTGTATAACAACACAAATTAATCCAAACAAATTTACTTGTGCACGCCGGGATTTCAACCTGCTACCTAGAACTTCCTGGCCAAGGATTATAGATTTTTTTTTTTTTAATACTTATTTTTTGGTATCAATTTAAATGACCATAAAACATTTTATCATAGCCCGAGTGTTAGGTAGGTTTCCAGCATCGCCGAAAATGCAATGAAATCACAATCGCCCAGTTAACGGGAGGTCCCGAAGTTTAAATCCCGGTGGCGGCAATAACTTTTTCTTCACACGGTGGCGGTGCTTGAATTACGAAATGTTCTTAAAATATATTTGAAAATTTTGTTTCAATGACTTTATCTTTGTTTGTATAAGACGAAAATATTTTCAATTGGATTTTATTTTAAAAAACAACAAAAATGTTTTATTACTACAGAGTCCAGTCAACCTCTTAGAAGCCAGGCGTACTCTACAGGACCCGCAGATACAGATACTTTAATGGTATAAAACAATTTTTGACGAAGATGCTCCGAGGAACTAGCGTCATTGAAAAGCGCTCCCTATATCCCTAGCTACACGGTAGAATTCTTGAAGTAAATCTTCTTTAGGCGCGATATGACAAGTAATTCATATATTTTTCGGACGGAAATAACTTTGGGATATCGGTACAATTACTGCCATGTGTGTTTGTTTTTATTTTTAAAGAGTTCTTACCTTCGTTGGAATAGTAATATCTGCCACAACAGTCAAAGAAGTTTTACTTCAACCACGCGTAAAGGTTAGAAGTACTCTTTTTTTAATCGTTAACCAACATTCCTATAAAATAGGTATAATTCGATTAAAAAACTTTTTTTTTCAATTTTTTTCTAGGGTTGAGCAACGCTGC
Organism: Limnephilus auricula; assembly: GCA_951813805.1. NCBI lineage: Eukaryota > Metazoa > Arthropoda > Insecta > Trichoptera > Limnephilidae > Limnephilus > Limnephilus auricula. The sequence goes on from OX638391.1 coordinate 3,171,789, forward strand.
ACTAAACCATCAAAGAAATCTTCACTCAACCGGGTCCACCCTGAGGGTCGGAGATCGGCCACACAGAGAAAGGTCCTCTTTCACCTGCTAAGTTCGTGTATGTAATTTAATAAGTTATCAAATGAAACTATAAACGGTGTCCGGAAAGTCTTAGGACAAGCAAGAAACTGGTGAGTCTATTGCATATAGGGAAGCAAAAAAAAAACTTTATTTTTTCGATCTGAGCATTTTGGAAAATTAAAAAAAAAAAGAATTAAGCAACTAGAGGGTAAAATAAATTTAAAAAAATCTGGATTATCCAGCGTGTTCCTTATATATCTCTGCTATATAATATGTGTCCGAAATTGTATAACGATATAATTTAACAAAACTAGTATTTGTCGTATCTTAAAATGTAAAAAAAATGAGTGTGCTTTAGACAACATGACTGAATTAAAACTTCTTTAGCTCCATCTATATAATAATAATGATTTTCTCGGTTTACCCGCGTAACGTAGTCCTTAGAAGGACTTTTTAACTCCTGACGTTTATATGTATAATATAAGCGGGGTCCTCCGACGAAAATGTGTACACACTTTGTGGATAGTTAGGTCGGGGCCACAATTTTTTCCGTGAACCATGGAAAACAAAAAACGTTGTGGCCCTGCCCCATGTTTATGGTAATGTTTGAGGTATTGTTTGTGAAATTATTCGCAAGAGACCGGCCTTTATACATTTATATACAGTATGTAGTCGCAAAGATGCGAATCATGAGAAGTGGACTGTATCAAAAATAATATATAAGGTGGCGTGACACAACTATGAGGATTGTAATTTTGGACTTTGGAAAGGATCTGACTTACCCTGAATTCCTTGTTCCGTTCTTGGGGAGTTATTATAATAATAATAATAATTGGATGACTTGTATAGCGCCGTTTTTGTGAAAAATCACCTCAAGGGCGCTGTACAAATTTCAATAATTGTCACACAAGCACTTGCCTTTCACTTGCAAGTATCCCGTTTAATCGATATTATAGCGCCGAGGGATGAACAATCACGCACTGCACAGCACATATAATAGATTCCAATAAAGTCAATGTTAAGCCCGAGGGAACACTCTTGGTTCACTGCACAGACTCTAATCAGACTTCTGTATTTAGTCGATGTTGAGGACGAAGAGGGATGAAGGTACATCAGCTGCACATCGCCTAAAACAGACTTCACAAGGTCGATGTTTATTGCATTGAGTACAAAAACAGACTGGTTTGAACACATGTAGATTGTAGTGCTCACACATATTATTGTCCACTGGTGGGTATTCAGAAGGGATATAGGTATCTCGGTGGAAGGAAGAAAGGTAGGTGTATATACATGCATAGTTGCGCCAACATTTACATATATTAATTTTCTACAAATATTTATTCATTTAAGTTTATTATCGTTCGCCTCGCCCGATCACACTTTTCGTAATGCTCTTGTCACGCATTCGCCAGCTTACTCCCAAAGTCAAGCGTATGTAAAGAAGTTTTACTTCAAAAACTTTTAAGCAGGGTCGATGCTTCTACAGCTGATATTAATCCCTTAACAACCATTTTGACCATTCGACCTTCAGATTTTACTTAAAAAATTCCAACTCTGGTCTCGATTTATTCGAAAACGAAAGCTCAAATCAAAAAAGTTGTACTGCAAAATCGACTCTAAATTTGATGTAGATTCACCGGTTTTCTGCTTGTAGGTACTACGAGTTTCCGGACACCGTATGTATCGCGGATTCGACAAATTTTATGGCGACGAGTAAAGGCGAACCGCGCCTAACCAACCCCGCTACGAAACTAGCCTAAGTCACACCGCTAGTTGGTACCTACCGAGGATTTAGCCAACACACAATCTTTCGATTATCGTGGATTTTATGTTAACCTACTACTTTTCAAGGTACAGCCAAAAACATTATTGTAATCGTTGAGTTAGAAAGGCGATAGGTTGATAGTGTGGAGTGAGAAAACAAATAATATTTTTATAGGCGATCCTTCATAATATAAGGAAGCGCCATCTCACTTAAGACCTATTGAACAGCGGCTGAGAATGAAAGTTCCTAAATGCTTGCAACTGTACAGGGAGGTTCTGATGTGAAATATCGATTATCCCACGTATCAATTTTTTTTAACCAAAAAGTTCAATATCGATTAATTTCATTCAAAACTTGCTTTCATATATACCTACATTCAAGTAAGCAATAAAAATGCTAAAAACGCACGATGATAAACTATTAAATATCGTATACTTCTTGTAAGTATTTTATAATAAAGTGTTTATGAATAAACAAAATAAGTGCGTATAAAAATCTGAAATGTTTTAGTTTGTAAGACCTTAAATAAATACAAAAACTGGGGTATTTTCGTCACAATACACGTTCTTGGATTAATTTTTTAATGACTTTAATTGAACTAAAATTAAAAATCGGAAAATTGTGTTTACTAGATTTTGTATTGATTTATTTTGCTGTATGATTATATGATTTGAAATTTGTGTTGTATACTGAATACAATATTTCGTTTGAAAATTTAACAAATCTGCCAACGACCAACGGTGTAAACCGTAGTATATTCAAAAATAAACTTAGTTTTTCAAAATTTAAAAATTGCGTTTACCAGATAAAGTAACAATCTTTCAAATTCAATTTATTTTTTCTTTTAAAAAAGAGTCAATACGTCTAGAATTTGATTTAAAAGGAGAAATGTCCGGTATTCTCTGGTTCCCTCTTGACTCTTGACTTCTTTCTATACCAGACCATCATACAAGTTTAACTTCTAATAGTATCCCAGATTTCCATCCCCCTCCCTCGTTCCTTCCCTGCCGCTAAACTATATGAAATACACATTTTTTGTCAGAATTTAGTCTAGGCTTGTAGAACGAATAAACAAAGAAAGGAGTGTAAGGAGAATACACGTACGATTCGAATAGAATGGCAGAAAGAATTTGCCAGGATTCCAAATATCACCAGACTGCATATTATTGCAAAAAGAAAAACCTACGATTTGGAAAACTTATCGACATTTTGTTAATACCTCTACTGAATTTTTGCACATATGTTTAATAAATTAATAACTTTTCATGAAGGAAAATCACTCATTAGACATTTTTAGTTGTTTTTATGTGCTAGCTAGTATTCAGATCTTAACATTTTGTGAAACGAACAGTACAAATAATGAATCAAGCGTTTGAATTAAACATTATAATACCGCGTATTTAAAAAAAAAAAACTTTTTTTTTCGGGTTTTATTTTAAAATTACTCATGGCGCCATAGTTTTTATACACAGTTTTGTAACAAAAGAAAATGGTACATAATATCTGTGATTAGTAGTAAATGTTTATACAAAAGTTAATAAGAATAAAATTATCATAAGTTTTTAATACTGTTATTTCTATTTATTTTTTATTATTTGAAGAAACTTGAACAGGATATTATATATTTAAGAACAAATTTCTCAACACTTTTTTTGTGTCATACCGCGTATGTCATTTAAAAAACTTATCTAAATGTTTTTATTGTAAAAAAATATATTTTTCCAAATAACTGATCAATAAATATTTTATTTTTTTTGAAAGGATATCCATTTATTTAATAAACTGAACGGTTATTTTTTCTCCTGAAAACTTGTGTTAAATTAATTACACGGTATTATAATATGAGCAACGTTTTACAACTCTCATTTTGGAAAAAAAATTGTTTGTAAAAAAAAAATGTTTTTATTGTAAAAAAATATATTTTTCCAAATATCAATCAATCAATCATCAATAAATATATATTTTTTTTTTTTGAAAGAATATCCATTTATTTAATAAACTGAACGGTTATTGTTTCTCCTGAAAACTTGTGTTAAATGAATTACGCGGTATTATAATATAAGCGACGTTTTTCCCACTCTCATTTTGAAAAAAAAATTTGTGCGTCTTGAATCAAAACTTCTTTGACTGTTGTGGCAGGTATTACTATTCTAGCGATGGCGAGAACCGTTTAAAAATAAAAACAAAAACAGATGGCAGTAATTGTACCGATATCCGAACATCATTTACGTCCGAAAAACATCTGAATTACTCAGATACGTTTTTAGATTTTCACGGCCAAAAGCATTTTCGTTGTTTGTTTTTGGGGCAGATCCGTCGATGACGGATCTGCCGGATCTGCCCTGATGATGGACACTGCAACGCTGTCCGAAACGTCGGCTAAAGAAGGAGGTAGCACAACACGGCATAACACCCCAAAAACAAACAACGAAAATCTGAATTACTCGTCTTTACTTTTCCGGTCTTTCATTCATTTTTCATCGTGTAGCATCCTCTCTTTGAAATATGAAGAAACCATCACGAATTCGGTGAAAATACTAATAATAGATTTCATATACCAACAAATACTTCAAAATGCACAATATATTGAGTGTTATCTCCAAGAGTTTCACCAGCCACGTTATTTTTCAAGCACCTTAACACCGCTTTAAGCGAGGGGTAACCTTTTACGCTTTTATGTTAAGTGTATTAACATTCTTCTTATATGATTATCCCGTCGTCATATTGAGCAATATTACGCGGCGTAACATCCCGTACAAGTTTTCATCGTCGAAAGGTTATGCCCTTATCGATGTTTTATGTGTAGGAATAAGATTCGAAATTGGGTGGTACAAAATTCGACGCACTTAAGTACAGGTGTTAATAAATTGAGTATCTACGTGTTTAACTAGTCAATATCCGCTTGCTTTTGCTCGTTATCGTGTTTATAGACGGTGTTTGAGCTCTATTGTAAAAGAGTAATACTGTTTGATCAACGGTTAAATACAACAAGATGAACTCCGTGGTTGAGGGTTGAGGTTCTCAACTCCCAATCCGAAGGTGGCGGGGTCGAACCAGGCGTGCGCAAATAAATGTTATATGATTATTGAAGAAGAAGATAACAACAATAATCAAAAAAATATTTTAAAATAAAAATGCACTAGTCACAGAAAAATAATAAAAGATAATGATTGCAACTGGGACTCGAACCCAGAACCTCAAGTCTAAAAAAACATTAGTCGAAGATAATATTGTTAATTCTGAAATTTGAAATATGTATTTGACAAATACGATTGTCTCGTAATAGGGTGCAATGGCAAAATTGGTTAATGCGTATGTCCCGGTTAGACGTGAGGTTCTGGGTTCGAGTCCCAGTTGCAACCATTATCTTTTATTATTTTTCTGTGTCTTGTTAATTTTCATATTTAAAAAAAAATTATTATTAATTTTTTCTTCTTCTTCAATGATATATAACATTGATGGGGATAACCTTCAAAGTTAAAAAAGAGAGTTTTTCTAATAAAAAAAGTTACATGATAAATTTGTTTGATTTCATTGACAATTAATAAAATAAAAATAATAGATAGTATATTTGCAGAAAGTTCCAGAGTGGTAGATATATTCAGTATTTCCTTGGTGAAAGACCATCATTCAGAATCGAATCATTGCTTGAAATGACTTTAGCCGTGAGTGATAAAATATTTGTAAATAATTCAATCTTTGATGGGTTTTCACTGTTGTATTTTAATTATTTAGTGAACATAGAGAGAAAAGAGTTACATTAACCTATGGGAATGGGATAGTAGGATAGGAGGGATGGGAGAGGGATGGATCTATTCTGTGTAATGAGTAGCATATATGTGTAAATGTTATTTATTGATTTTAGATTTCAAAATACAGGGCGCTGTGATGAATAAGTCGAATTTATTGTGTGCAGTGTGAAAGAAGGTGTGAAGCACGATGAATCCATGTATTTTGTTTTGAGTTAGTGTTGCATGGAGGGATGTTTAATGTGTGGTTTTGTATGTTTATCTCACTCTCAATTGAATTATTTCGAATAATTCTTGGCAATTTTAAAAAATAAAAACAAACACAGATGGCAGTAATTGTACCGATATCCGAACGTCATTTCTTTTTGAAAACGTTATTTCCATCCAACAAAAATCTGAATTACTAGTCATATCGCGCATAAAGTAATTTTACTTAAAAATTATATCATTGAAGAAGAAGATAACAATCATAATCTAATTTTTTTAAATATGAAAATGAACAAGACACAGAAAAATAATAAAATATAATGGCTGCAACTGGGACTCGAACCCAGAACCTCAGATCTAACCGGGACGTACGCATTAACCAATTTTTGCTATTGCACCCTATTATGAGACTGTCGTATTTGTCAATACTAATGCGTATGTCCCGGTTAGATGTGAGGTTCTGGGTTCGAGTCCTAGTAGCAGCCATTATATTTTATTATTTTGCTGTGTCTTGTACATTTTCATATTTAAAAAAAAATAGATTATTATTAATATCTTCTTCTTCAATGATATATTACATTGATGGGAATAACCTTTAAAAGTTAAAAAGAGAGTATTTCTTATAAAAAAATATAAAAATTATAAATTGTTTTAAAGTTATGTACGTTTATGCTAGTGTATTTATTAGCTATGAGCGCCTACCTAATCCGGCGTAGTATCTGTGTATTAGGATTCCGCGCCCCGCTGGAGAGGCACTTGCGATGCATTTTATGAGCGGGCGTCAAATAAAACAAGCTCACATACACGGTGAGGCTTTATGGCGGGTGCTGCCCGCGCGAATGAGATGAAGAACTACATGGAAACGTAAGCGCTAATCCAGCGCTGCAATGCTCGGTTCCCCTGCCGCTCCGGCATCATATAATGCTGTTTTATTGCCAGCTGACTGAATGAATTCATAATGCTAATTTTAGCAGTCGCATCTACAAGGGTCATTGAGGAGTTCTTACATTAGATGAAATATGTTTGTAATGCTCGAGTACAGCGGGGTAACTGTGAAGAAAATGGATGACGCCCAAGTGAATTGAAGAAGTATTATCAATTGTTCCAGGAAGACATGAAATAATTATTAAAGAAGCAGATAACACTGATAATCTAAACAAAAATATGAAAATGAACAAGTCACAGAAAAGTAAATATAAACGGTTATTTATGATATGCAAGAATCATGTGCCTTGGACGCATTTTACCAGACATCAAACAGATTTGATTCTGACCCCCTAACAATCCTTTTTTTTTTTTAATTTACAAAAAAGAAAACAAAAGCTTAAATAAAAAAAATCATATCGCACACCTGTGAAAAGTGACGTAAGTCATAAAAGTTATTTTTACAGGAAAGCGAAACAATTGACCAAGTGATACTAGCGACATCTTGCGGAGATGGAGTGATCTGACTTAAGGCCCCATTTACCCGCTCAAAAAGAAGAAGAAGGAGAGATGCGACATTACGAATGTTGGAGGAAGCGCACTGATATTAAAAACGATAAAATTCAAGCAAAAATTGTGAAAATGTTTAATAAAACACGACTCGTTTAAAAAAGAGCAAAAAACATGGTGAATTTTTTCATACATATAACTTGTAAAATAACAGAAACAAACGTGTAAAGTTTACACTGTAAACAATAATTTTCGGAGCATACTTTGCGATTTATTTCTATCGAGGGAATTTCAAATAATTACCGTTTCGGCGTAGGGAATATATACATATTCAAACGTTTAAGTAAAATATGTATGAAATCGATAGAAATTCGGGAAGCCGCGGCCGTCACATACGGTTTTCGTGGAGCATACTCATAGATAATCACAATCACTTTACTTTTCGGAGTTATAGATAATAGAAAATTTTGACTTACGACACTTTTCTCCTCCACTTTTCACATATAACATAATATAATAACAAATGGTATAAGCAAGAAATGAAAACCCACTAAGGCACTTGCCTGAGTTTGGTTAATATAAAAACAAATACTATATTTCCAAGTACCTAAAGAATAAAATAAACTTATAAAACATATAAAAATTTTAAAAAAATTACGTTTAGAAAAAATAATACGTTTACGCGAAGCTTCGTGACGATAGGCGCAGATGCGGCCCCAGCATTAAACAACTTTCACGTCTTCAAATGTACCTACACTCCTTAAGAAGTGAACATTGTTCACGAAACATTTTGTAGATTGTGTATATAAAATAAAGTGATGTGAACCAAGTTAATTGTATTTTTAAATAAAATAAATAGCGACATCACAAAGTGATAATCGGCTAGAATAACTTTTCTTGTAAATATTAATAGTTTTATTTGTCGTGGTTTCAATAACCCGCGCAAACAAAGAAATATAATAAACGAACAAACAACGATGATTTGTGCCGCGATAAAAATAATAATAATAAATTAACGTTGGAAATCCAACAATGGAACACCGTCCGATGCAGAATTTAACGCAATTTACTGTCGACTGTGTATTTTGAATAAGTCAATAACCGTATCGCCCTTTGTAACCGAACGCTCCATAACTTTATACTACCTCGAGCGATAAATGTTTAATACGTATTCAATTATTGGAATACGAACACCAGTTCCGCCAAATGTGTGATGTGGTAGGGACTGGTAGGGGCTAATTCCCGTGGATTGGTTTTGTATACGCACACAGAACACACTACACAGAACCCAGTACCACAGTAACAGTAGTACAGAGTATTCACAGTGCGGCACTCACCGGAGCACGATTAAAACCCCATTGATGAAATTTCCAAACACCCAATTATTTACAATTATTTTGTGGAATTTTCCATTAATTCAATTTGTCCGATGTGTTGACACAAATATGGCTTTTATTTGTTAGATGTAACAACACCATACTTTAAATATAACATATACATAATAAAAAAGGGTTTAATATTATTAACCCCCCTTTATATTAAATACATTCAAACATCAAACATAGGTGTTGAAACTTTAAAAATGCCTATTTTTAGTTTTAAATTACACCAATCCGCCGTGCTGCATCAGATCTCTAGCAAATTCCTACCCTAGTACACGTTTTAAAAATGCGTGTTTTCATGCTTTTTTGAAGTAAAACTTCCTTAGCTCAAGATATAACGAGTAATTCAGCTGTTTTTCGGACGGAAATAACGTTCGGATATCGGTACAAGTACTGCCATCTATACATAAATGTCTTCAGATGAATGATACACAGCTACACCACTGGCTATTGATTTTGGTCGCTTGGATTGAGAACTGTAATAAAAATTATGAATATAGATTCGCTCTTCATTTTTCATCCAAGTTTCGAAAAATAATAAAAATATTCTAGCGAAGACGAGAACTCTTTGAAAATAAAAACAAACACAGCTGGCAGTAATTGTAAAGTTTTAGTAATACCTGCCACAACAGTCTAAGAAGTTTTACTTCAACCGTGCATAAAGGTTAGACGCACTAATAGTTTTTTGTAGTGCAGTATTCACTGTAGGTATTTTGTGACAAAAATGAACTTACAAGAATGAGACAGGCATTTTCTTAAGAATTTTCGAAGCAATTTATTAACATTTAGCGAATTTGCCCAACATTACAAGCCACCATAATGGAGACTTCACCTTTGTGCTGTGCACCATATTGCAAGAAGTGTCGAATAATTTCACTTTATAAGCAAGATGTTATCGAGAGACCGAGCAACAAATATCCCCCGACAAGCCTTCCTCGGGGGCTGGCTGGGCGTCGCCCCCGAGGATAAAACAGGGGGTATGTTCCTTTCACAGCATCTCGTCGCTTGCAGTGTCGCGATACAATAATACCCAAGTTGACACCTCCGTCACGCCTCTGGGGCGCAGCCAATATCTCCCTCCGGTGGCAAAAAGTCACCCGAACACAAAGAAACAATTTGACGGAACTCCACAATGAGATAGAAGAATGTATTGAGTGGTTTCTTAGCGACTTTAGAAGGGCGAGGGCGCGGCGTTATGTGCCGCCGCGAATTTATAAGTGGGCTTCCTCAAGCGGGATCTTTGATAAGAAGGCTTTATTGATTATGTTAAAATGCGTAAAGGAAATAAAAAATACTGAATATAGGTACAGCTCGCAAAGGATACACACGTATTTCTACTTTACAAGAGTCTAAGAGAAAATACTTTAAGTTTGGTTTAAGTTTATATAGGAAACATAAACGTTGTTTATAAAATCAATTAACGTAAAATAGTGAATACAACAGTTAAGTTCCATTTATAGAAAGGAAGCAAGTAGTTAATTAAAAGTTATAATGAGATTAGTGTAAGTAAAAAATATTAAAAAGAAAATAAATAAACAATAATAGTTTTTTTTAAGTAGATACATTGTAAGGTTAATTTGACTTTACGATTTAAAGGTACAGTGTAAAATGTCAATAGAGTGAATAAGTAAGAGCGTCAAAAGAGTGTGTATCAATCTTTAGATGAGATATTTCAGATGCACGTATTTTAAAAATACGAACTGCCAAGAACTAGATTTTAGAAGTAAACTGGCCCTAGTCGAAGAACTGTTTTTTTTTTCAATTTGGGAGACGGGAATCGGTATCGCCGCCCCGGGAACCATTTATTGGATAACCAACACCTCTGGCATAGGTCACCCCAAGTGGTTCGCTACGTTTGGTGATTTAGCAGAGGTGTCTGGGTTCATGGGGGTTAGGTTAGCTTATTAATTATTAATGTAATTAATTAATTACTTTTTGAGTAAATACCCCCACAAAAGTCCCTACTATTCCCAACCATCTGGAGCCAGTGAGACTATGGCTTCCCCAATTGGGGTATGTTGTGAGACTGAAGGTAGTGGGGAGGGAAATAATATGGGGAAGAGGAAGGTCTGGTCAATAAATATGGCTAAAGCTATATCGAGCAACGTCTAAATGAATGGTGGTTTTCCACCAGGACAAGACTGAGAGTATCTTCCTAAGTTTGTCTGGATGATCTGGATACACTGAACCCTAGATTCCTACCCACCTCTCATACATTTTTCCTTTCTAGAACTTCATCTGCCTCATTTCCTTAAAAATAACTTCCACATCTTCCGCAAAGATGACATCAGCTCTGAGGGAAATTATTTTCATCAGAGCCTCCTAACTGTTTGAGTTGCGATAAGCTAATTTTAGAAATAAATCTCGAACAACTATTTTGTTGGTATATCTTGATATTCAAAAATTTCAATTGTATTATCGATCCACCTCCATTACTACAACTCATCCCTTTCTATACCTTCCCATAGAATACTCTTATTTAATCAACACTCAACTAATTATAAATATATATATATATATATATATATATATATATATATATATATTTTTTTTTTTTTTATTATTTAAAATACATATACATAAGATTTAGAAAAATAAATACAGTTGGGTCTTAAAAGCTATTTACAAATAGATTTTTTTTTTAACAATCTACTCAACTCAATGGAGAAAAAAATTCTCGTGTTTGAGTTGGAGAGTAAAGCCTCTTAATTAAAAAAAGTTAGCCATTGTCCAGAATGAGTAGACTGGTCAACTCAAGTAAGATTTTTTTTTTTCATGTTATGGCTAAATTAGTTATAACTATTTTGACTTCTAGCTAAGTCTTGACTTGACTTTTATTTTCCTATGTTATGTCTCTAAACTGCTCCCGTCTGGAGCCAGTGAGACTTTGGCATCCCCAATGACCCCAATTGGGGTATGTTGTGGGGCTGAAGGTAGAGGAGAGAATAAGGAAATGGGGAAGAAGAAGATAAGGAAGTACCTGGTTATTCAGATCTGACGAATGATGGTTTTACACCAAGGCGATACTGAGAGTATCATCCACTCAAAAAAAAAAGCGTGCCGAAAATAAATTATATATTATTTTTAATTAATTGATTGTGAAATCCCACAAATTAGTCACAAATAACACATGTAATTTATTTACGCACGCTGGGTTCGAACCTTCGACCTTCGGAATGGAAGACGAGAGCCTTACCCCTAAGGTCTTTACTTTTAAATACCATCCTTTACTCTTATAATTTACATTCGTTTAAATTTCGTATTATTTTATTGTAAATTGTACGTAAGTCGCATTTAATGCGTAATGAGTAAAATTAAGAAAGGTACCCTCATATGGATTAGGCATGTAGAGCGAATGAACGAAGAAATGAGCGTAAGGAGAATATATGACGCAAGTGTGAATGGTATATGAAGTAGGGGACGTCCGAGGAGGATGTGGCATGATCAAGTGAATCAGATACTTGAGTCAGGCCATGTTAAGGGTCAGAAAAATAGAACATTATGTATAAGAAGATGTATGAATGTGAATGAGAGTGTGTGCCAAGACCGAGTTGTTTTGCGGTCCGTCTTCTCTGCCTACCCCTGCGGAGAAACAACGTGATAGTTAGTTAGTTTTTTTTAATATTTTTTTAAATATTTTCAAACCGTGATAGTTTTTACATCGTCTTCAAAGGTACTATATTATGTTCCAGGAGAAAATTCATGTAAAATGTTAGAAAAATCGGACAGATTTTCTAAAACAAAGCGTGTAATATTCCGCTGCACCCCTACAAAAGGAATCACTCCAACATGGCGGAAATAGGAAGACATCGCGCAAAACAAAATGAAAATTGTGTCAGTCTGAAGCCTTGTATCCTTTGTGCCGACAACCTCCCATCGCTCCCCTCGCCCTGAGAGACATCTTGTTCAGGGGGAACAGATCCTGCTTCATATCTATCAGTCAATATCAACTTTAAATTTTATTCCATAATATGCATCAGAACGGTGACACAACATCCAAAGCACGCGGTGCCATGATGCCGGATTTATTTCACAATTTTAAATACCTTTGAATGGGTGTCTTTTCGACTCGCCTTGTTTCATTGAGAATACGTAATATATTTTATTTATTTATTTTTTTAAACATTAGAGGGTTAATAATTATTATATTAATTATATTACCTTTGGAATGTGCACAGATGTTAACCGTCCAATTGAAAATGTTCACAGCATGCGTAATCAAGTTTTAGGTGTTATTTGAAAGATGACTGGTTGGTTAGAATTTAAGAACACTAAGACTCATGCCACTTCAACACCTCCTTTGAAAAATTATTAAAAGTGTTGAAAAAATATATAAAAAATCGGTTAAATAGGTTACGTTAGGTTAGTTGTGGGCTATTTATCAATATTTTTTCATATCTTTTGATGACTTTTCAAAAGGGTGTTGAAATTGTATGATTCTGAGTTGTCATGGAAACAAAATTTTGTCCTTATCATTTGTATTTAGAAAAATAAAGAAACTTTTAATACATCATTGAAGAAGAAGATAACAATAATAATCTAATTTTTAAAAATATGAAAATGTACAAGACACAGAAAAATAATAAAAGATAATGGTCGCAACTGATAATGGTCCCAGTTGCGACCATCATCTTTTATTATTTTTCTGTGTCTTGTTCTTTTTCATATTTTTAAAAATTAGATTATTATTGTTATCTTCTTCTTCAATGACATATTACATTGATGGAAATAACCTTTAAAAGTTAAAAAGAGAGTTTTTCTTATAAAAACAAATTTACTTTTAATAATATCACTATTTTTCAAAACGAAAATTTTAATAGGTAATTTTTTTTGGAAAAAAACTTGAAACAGCACATTTTATTATTCCTATTACATTCATTTTACAAAAATATTGGAGTGGATAGTATCCCTACACTTCCGTTACTTTCTTGTGTGAAAACGTCTTTCGTTCGCCACTGAGCTAAATTTATATTCTTAGGTTACTTTTTAGAACACCTCAAAATCTACACGACGACGTACGAATAACTTATATTACCTTATCCGTTGCGAAGTTATGGCTGATTATTTGATCGCGCAGAGTGAATTTCGATGCCCTCTCCCCGCTCGATGACGTAAACGTACTAACAAACAACCAATAATGGTCTATTTTAAGAATGGCGCCACAACCCTTGGGCAACGAGATATATTTAAATATTTGCTGATAACATTAGCGTTTTATCGCTAACTCTTGTTTTACATTAGTATAGGAGTTTTTTTTTAAGTTTTCGCAAATAAATAAACTTTTTTTTAATGTAATACTGAAAATATTGCAATGGCAAAATACATACTATTTGTTCTGCTACACCTAAGAAGCCCGCCTGAGTATTGAGGAATCGAAACTTCATCCGGAATGCCTGATATCTGCCAGGAACACATCTCATGGCGCAACGGGCGTGCGCTTCGCTGGGTCTTATCAAAGGAACAATGTGTTACAAGAGCCCGGTTCACTCGACACACTCTGCTAATCCCGCCTTTATGTCTGACACAATTCAATTACATTTTGCTATTACGGCAAACTTTGTCATAAGACATTTTCACCTAGAGAGCTAAAGCTGAGAGTAATCGCGGAAAATTGGCTATATTTGAGATGATACAATAATTGTATTGCTGTATTGCTGGTACCTATCCCGATGTAAATAAAACTGCCAGAGGGTAGAAAGTAGACAGTAAGAGAAAGTAAAACAAAGCGTGATAAATGTGGAGGTTCCGCAAAGAATGCAAGGCTCGTGTAAGTTTAAGAAAAGGACGCATAGATGGTTTGAACACGTAATTAAACCATGTAAGAATGTGAAGGCAGCAAAAATTGTCTTTCACCATCTGAAAGAAGAAAAATAATTTCTCTGACTGGAATGTATGGATCAGAAATGATTTAATGAATAATTAATTTTATCTCACCTAAAAAAACAATATATCATCGGAAAAAATGCTTTCCAAATAGATGAAATAAAAGTGACTTATAATAATTTCTACTTATTTGAAATTTTGGTATTTCAGGTCAATTCGTACATTTTATTAATAATTGTATATGGGTGGCCTTATTCAACTGCATGGCAATTTTTGTTGTTTATTTTTGGGAAATTGTGTCGTGTTACGCTAACTCCTCTAGTCGACGTTTCATGGCAATTGTTTTCGTCCATAAAAGTATAGCGATTGGGACAAAATTATGCAGCGATGTATCTTATTTGTTGAACTAAGATATTGTGCTGACATAATATTTTTATACAAAATTATTCATAATATGTTAAACAATATTCATTTACCACTAAACAATATTCATTTACCACTAAACAATATTCATTTACCACTAAACAATATTCATTTTAGAGATGTAATTTAATGAGTCATAATGTATTCCATCTTAAAATATTTAGTAACAATATTGGATACTCCAATACACTGTAACGAATGTGTACGGAACGACCGTATAAATATTATTACATTCAATCTCGCATACTTTAAAAACCAAATTAACAATCTTTTACTATGGTGTCACGGAGAAAAGTAGTTATGTAATTATTTTACTATTTTTTATTATGTTATTTCTTTCTTTCTTTCGTATCTTTCTCTGTAGGTAATGTACACTTATATCTCATATTCATATATTTATATCATTTTGATTACTATTATTTCTGTTTTTCACTACTATGATCTAATCACAACTAAAACTTGATTACGCATGCTGCGAACATTTTGATTGGAGTGTTTAATATCTGTGCATATTCCAACTGCAATATCATTAATGTAATCATTTCAGTCTGTAAATGTATCAAACAATAAATAAATAAATAATACGATTATTTTGAGTAATTAACACTGCGAAATTAGCCATAGATCAGGCTTAAAATTATCCACGCCAAGGAGAAGTCACTCGTTATTAGTACTTCCAATATTGATTAAAACGTATCGCCACCTCGACACCAACATAATCTATGAATTAAGCAAAGGGCTGGGGAGTCAGCTCCCGCCTACCTATGAACAAAGGTATCGAATTCTCGTTAACCCTTTCACTGGGGTTAGAATAGAGGAAGAAGGAAGGAAGGATGCCTCTCCTTAAAGAAGATAAAGAGGGGTTAATTATAGTGGGTTTCGTGTAATTGATATTAATTACCGTTTATTGCAGATTCAGCCGTCGGTTTTACACCTCTGGATAAAGTAAAACCTTATCTTTAGTGAATACCGTATTTCAGGTTTAGTATTGGCGTAGAGGCTGTCGAGGTTCGGGCTATGTTGCAGATATGCCTACTATTCATTGAAACTGGAAGCTGAAACCTAAACGTTTATATACAAAAGTTTTTACATGATATTCGACGCAGACGTCAAACAAACGACTAATATAGATAATATATTATCGTTTATGAAATTTGCTGCCTTTTTGTGCCTACTTGTAAAAAAATTTTGTTACACTTTTTGTTGGTTTTCGATTCCATTACCTTACTTGTAGGTATGTATATTATGTTTCAAGTTTGTAGCTGAACACTCAGCAGCAAAGTACCTTCCTCACAAGTATCCACTTCCACAAAAAATAATCAATAATAATGTAGCACAAAAATTGTAAATTCCTTAGACTTTGGAGGTTATCCACCACTTACCCGCCCCGTGGCCCTAGCACGCTTGCTTTATAACGATCGGTAGGATAACTATTGGTAACTTCTCATGGTTCCCTAGGACAACTGCACATCGCTAACGTACAAACAACAGTTGATGTCGAATATGTTAAGGACACTTAGTCATTGTGAATTGTCACTTAATCGTTGGCGATCTGTAGTCATGCTAGGGAACGATGAGAAGTTACCGATAGTTATCCTATCGATTGTTATAGAGCGAGCATGCTAGGGCACGCTAGGGCCTCGCATGTGCTAGCACGGTCGCTCGATATGAAATTACCGACCGATTGTCGGTAACTTCATATCGTTCCCTAGGACAACTGCAGATCTCAAACGTACAAACGAAAGTTGATATCGAATATATTAAGGACACTTAGTCATTGTGAACACCTATTCGTTTGCGATCTGCAGTTGTCGTAGGGAACGATGAGAAGTTACCGATAGTTATCCTACCGATCGTTATAGAGCAAGCGTGCTAGGCCCTCTGTGGTATAAATAACAGATTGTTTGTTACTCCTTCAAGGCTTTCGTTTTTTAACTCTATTTTTTTAATGAACAAATCTACACATAAGTTTGAAAGAATCTATACCTCCAGTGACCCTGCAAACGGGTCAGTTAGGAAGCAGTGTGCAAGTGCTAACATAATTTATAAAATGCGAATAATTAAAGACAAGTAAAATATTTGAAACAAATTTGAATGCACGAAGCAAAGTGCTGATTTGTGATTAACGTGACAGTTAAGCAAAGTGAAGCCGGATTTCTATCCTGCCTCTCGGCGCAGATCTAAGAGGAACGCAGACACGTGTCGACTCCAGTGCCGACTTGCATCAGGAATACTACAGTTGGATCTATTTGTGGGAATATAAATCACAGGAGGTGTTTTTTTTTGCATCGCGCCTGATTTCTACCGGTGACAAGTAGTGGACTGGTCGATTAATATGAAGATAAATTTGTCTTAAATAATATGACTTAAGAATGCTTTTCGATAATGAATCGTTTTGTATAACACAGGTACGATTTGATCGAATTCATAGTCAATTTAGAGTATTTTTTAAGCTTTAGTATACCCTTAAATTTAGTATACCTACCTGAAAATATTATTCTTGTCTTGCCTATAATATATCTTAATCAATTTTTTCTTATCCACCGGAACGATTTAGGTCCAAATTTGGACTGCTTTTATTTTTCTGCGATTGATATAATAAAATTGGACTACATTTAACGAACCTACAAATATTGGATAAATGTTGAAATGGAGGTGGATTCATTAGCTTTGAACCGCAGTAAACAGTTTATAGGTTTCTTTATTAATATTTTGAGGAATGCTATTAATTAAAACGAATGCCCAAATCAAAAACTGAACACCAATCGCTCCAGTGGTTATTGGATCAACATTATGATGCTATAAATATTGAAAGAATATCAAGTTTAAACACATCTTTTGGACAGAGAAATAATAAATTCCATGCTAAGAAATTGTTCAATGCTTTATGAAATGAGTATATTTAAAACCAAAGTCAAAACATGGCTGAGACATCAAAGTAATAATCAACTTACAAATATTACGAAGACGATGTAAAGACTAAATACAAAAGTTTAAAAAAACTACAGGCCGTCTCAGAACAGGCAACCCTAGTGGGGAGGACTGTGAAAAAGACAAAAAAATTATACTTTATACCTACATAATGTACAAATTTTGCTATTGAAACTAATAAAAATTGAAAAAACATTATTTACTTAGAGCTATTTTTCAGCGCTTCTCAGTTCAATTATAATCAAATATAGGCTCCAGAAACTCGGAAACTGTAGGGGCTGGTCTAAGGGTGGCATATAATATGTTTGTTTTCGATAAGGTTTAGTTTCAGTAAAGCGCTGTATAAAACACATTTACTTAAGTCTCGTAAAAATCGATTCCGCAATAATTACAGTTCAATAATCATAAATTATCTGATTAAAATATGTACAAAACAGTCTAGAAATTATGTGTTCAACACGAACGAAACAATCTAATCACCCTCAAATGCTTAAAATGATCCATCAGTGCGAACCTGTTAATGTAGAACAGTAGACTAATAATATCACTGTTAGTTACACATCGTTACCAATAGTTGCTACAACTGGTTAACAGTTAAACAGCAGTTTACACAAACAGTGTATCAACGTGGAATATGCTTCCACGGTGTCCTGTATTCCAAACATTGCCATTAAATTGTTTAATTAGTTAAACAGGGCGAGTCATTAATTGTTTCAGTTAATTAATACGCAAATGTACAGGACGTTTAATGTTTACCCAGGGCCTAGACAGCGCCTATACAGCGCTTTTACAGCGCGCATTCACAGGCGTGACGTTCCGGATATTGTATCTTAATTAACGGTCTACCTGTGAAATTAATAAATGAACGTTAAGAAGCTTTTTCGGGTGAATCAAAATCAAATGGTTAGGTATTCTTTGGACGTTGAATCGAAAGATTATTAAAATTTATTTTCTTCTGCAGAGGTGTTTTTATATCCTTCTTTTGAGAGGTGAGGGTATTCACCAGTATTTTGGAACCATTGAGCGAGTGACCACTAGAATATTGTATTTTTTAAAGCATTAACTTCACCCAGAAGGCCCAGAAACAGAAGCCGGCAAGGAGAGGATTTCCACAGCAAAGCTGTTAAACTTAAAAATGTGTGACAAATGTCAACCGTGTACAAATGTTAGGCGACCGTTTCTTGTGTTTTCTTACTACGCGCAAATTCCAGTTATCAATGACGCTCGTTCCTCGGAGCATCTTCCATTGAAATCCCACTAAAAGTAGGATAGCATTTCCTACTGACGACTTTGCTCCAAAGATTGCAACTCGTTTGTTAAAATTGGGAAATCTATCATGTTATATTTTTTCTTCCAGCAGACTCCAATCTTTTTAATAACCCACCAAATGGTAATTATTACTTTTATTATCGATCAGATGAAAGACCTCCATTCTCAATGGCCTTAGTCACTTTCAACCAAACCTGAAAATTTAGATACTTCCCAACCTTTCTTCTTCTCAATTCCTTCCACTCCACATTTTCATCAGCTTCATTACATACCACAATTGAGGAAGTCCCAATTTCACTGACTATGGACAGTTGTAAGCATGAAATGTGGTATTCAGTAATATGATTTTTCCGAGATATTCCATTTTAGATGCTAATTTAATTGAGTATAATACTACAAACCAAAAAAAAATTATAAGGTGTCCCCCAGGGTACACAAAGTAAACCCATTAAAAATTGTGTCAATGTTTAATAAGATTGATTTGCAATTCTTCAATCAATTGTTATAAACAATGATTTAACATGTTTCGGTGATTCTAAGGATGCCGTCACAGCATTGATAGCATTGCATTGCAGAACTCTAATGTCACAATTTTTTCTTTAGATGATCCTCCAGGGAACACAGATCAGACCCATTTAACATTTGTGTCAATGTTTAAAAAGATAGATTTGTAATTCTTCAATCAATTGTTACAAACAACGATATAACATGTTTCAGCGATTCTCAGGATGCCGTCACAGAGTTAATAGCATCGCAGTGCAGAACTATAATGACACAAAATTATCTTTACACAGTGTCCTCCAGAGAACACAGAGTAGAACCATTAAAAATTGTGTCAATGTTTAATGAGACAGATTTGCAATCCTTCAATCAATTGTTGCAAACAATGATGTAACATGTTTCAGCGATTCTCAGGATGCTGTCAAAGAATTGATAGCATCACAGTGCAGGATTCTAATGTCATATCTAAAACTACGTGAAAAATTTTCTTTATACGGTGTCCTTCAGGGAACAGAGAGTAGACCCATTTCAATTGTGTCAATGATTAATAAGATTGATTTGCAATCCTTCAATCAATTGTCACAAACAATGATGTAACTTGTTACAGCGATTCTCAGGATGCCGTCACAGAATTGATGACATCGCAGTGCAGAACTCTAATGTCACAACTGAAAGTCGGACGTTGGGTACATCATTAATTTTCCACGACGTTCTAACGGCATTTCGCAAGCAAATTCTCGGGCGTCATTGTATGCACGGGGTCAAGCCGAAGCACTGAGTCGCATTCAAGTTCAATTCAGCGACATTCCTTGGTAGCATTCCGCACTTGCAGCTGACATGCATCGCAATGCTGAACGGACGGGCGTTGAAGAGCCACTCTACTTAACTCTATGAAGTATCTTTCAAACGGAGAATGGAGTAAGTTTTGCAGAAATACGACGATACGTAAAATCTTTCGGGAAACATCCTCTGTCATGGGATTGTACGCAGTCAGGAAGCCGAATAAATTTACTAACTAAAAAATTAATATATGTTTATACGTTGTAATTTTTTAATTTATCCCGGTGGTGTAGCCGTGTATCATTCAGACATTCATGTCTACAGATGAATGATACACAGCTTCACCATCGGCTGTTGAGTTTAGTCACTTGTATTGAGAAATGCAATAAAAATTATAGATTCGCTCTTGATTTTTCATCCAAGTTCCGCCAAATATTAAAAATATCGTGACGAAGGCGAGAACCCTTAAAAAATAAAAAACAAACACAGATGGCAGTAATTGTATCGTTTTTAGAAAAAAATTGAAATTAAAAATTAGACGCACTCATATTTTTCAAAATAATAATTTTTTTAACCTGCTGTAGCCGATCTTCTCGTTCTCGTTGTTCTCCGACACGAACAATTGAAAATACCAATAAATTGACAAGTTTGACTTGAAATACTAACTTTAATATACGTTGGCACTTCGCATGTACTTTTACATGTATACGATAATAAACGGGAGTTAATTAGTTAGTGAGGTCTTTAGTCATATTTGAACCACTTCTGATTCTCCAAGATCTAAGATGTCGTGTTAGATGAGTGTCCATAGATCGCGTATGCGATTTCTTTCAATCCTCAGGTCGTTAATTCACCTCCATTCATTAATACATAATTATTTTGCATAACGAACGACGATATTAAAAAAAAAGTAGACAGCTTATATGTTTTTTTTATCGTTATTTATTTTTGGTGTGTTATGTCGTATTGCGCTCCCTCCTTTTTTAGCCAACGTTTCGGACAGGGTTACAGTGTCCATAATAATCAAATGATGGACAAAGAAGGAGGTAGCGCAACACATTGTAACACCCCAAATATAAATAACAAAAATTATTTTGACTGTGAAAATCTAAAATCATATCGTAGAAGACCGCGTTAAGATTGGCGGCTTTTGTAAATTGACTGTCGGAATCATTTATTTTGACCGTGCTCCCAAATAACCCTATGTCAATATCTTTTAGGGTTTTATCAATCAACCGTGCTAGCGTCCTGAAATCTCCATTAATTTATCGACTATAGTGAGAAAGAATCAAGTAGATAAACTATTAAAGCGGGTGTAATGAAATATATGGATCGTTTTGCCACTTCCTATGGCACTAGCCAGGGTTTAAAATGCTGCGTAAGTCTAAGCGAGTCATGATAAAATATGGCGGATTTTTCTCGTTTCTATTACCGCGCGCTGTTAACAAGATTCGTGAATTTTTCCGCCTGGTAAAGCGGATGTGAGGAAATGTGAATTTGAAATGTTCATGAGATTCTTGATTTTGGAGCATGAATGCTGAATGAAGCAAAAGTGTCTACGCGAAGACAGGACTGAATCACATAGAGGAATATGTGGAATAAGGAATATTTGTTTAGAAATGATAAGATCTAAAAGAAACGTCAAGTATGTGATATAATGTAATTCTTACGCTTTTCTTTTTATGGCTATTGTCTTCTCACGGGTTTTTCTGTTGTAAAGCTACCGATATAAATCTGACGGCCTCCGTGGATGAGGGGTGAGGCTCTCGACTAGCATTCCAGAGTTCAATTAAAATTTAATTTAGAGAATTTGATACTCCTGAGGTACTAGCCAATCACCATCTGTGACCTAAAATGAGTGTGTTCATCATTGCATAAACCATATCCTAGAAATTGAAAAAGTACAAAAAAGGTTCATGCGTTACCTGTACATGAGGGAATATACATACTATCCATTCCTTTATCCATATCTTTGTTCCATTTTAATATCTTAGAAGCCCGCAGAAAAATATTTTTAGGTAAACACTTTTTTAAGCTAATCTCTGGTATCATACTCAATCCGCCTATGTTGAAAGAGGTTACCTTTTATGTCCCTAACAAGTATACTCGTGGTTGATCCCATGCACTTGTTTATGCTCCGAAAGTGAGGACTTCTGCCTATCAGAACGCGCCAATAAACAGAGCGACTCAACTGCTTAACGATTATTCTGCATTGACCATCGACATTTTTAATGTCGCTTACAGACAGTTCAGCAACATGTCACAAAATAGTAAAACTGCCCTTGTCCACTTTTTAATTTGTAATCTTCTCCAAGATATATTGGTGTATAACTGTTTTACGGAGAACATGGAAAAATAAATAAATAAATAAGCTTTAGCCTTAAATGTACCACAATTGGTTTTTTCCTCTTTTCATTTTAAAATGCAGATATTCACCAATTCTGACGGGTATCCTTCAAGGGCGAAGAGTGTAAACCCAAGAAATTAATAG
Source organism: Limnephilus auricula (assembly GCA_951813805.1). Classification (NCBI taxonomy): domain Eukaryota; kingdom Metazoa; phylum Arthropoda; class Insecta; order Trichoptera; family Limnephilidae; genus Limnephilus; species Limnephilus auricula. The sequence continues at coordinate 3,194,604 of OX638391.1, forward strand.
CATTGGGTGACACTACCATAGTAGCTTGTTAATCACCCTTTGTGACTCAAAATGATTGTGTCCACCATTTCACCAGCTTTAAGCTCTAATGTACCACACCTGAACACACTATTTTCTCAACCTAAAGTGCGGAAATTCACTAAATTCGACGGCCATCCTTCAAGAGCACAAAGTGTGAATCCGAACAATAATTAACAGCAACGCGGTAACACGACCGTAGCAGCTCGCCAATCACCCTCCGTGACCAAAAAGGAATTTGTACCATACTTGAATACACCATTTTCTCAAAAAGTGCGGAAATTCACCAAATCCGACGGCCATCCTTCAAGGGCACAGAGTGTAAATCCGAACAATAATTAACAGCATCGCGGTAACGCCACCATAGTATCTCGCCAATCACCCTCCGTGACCAAAAAGGAGTTTGTACCATAGTTGAATACACCATTTTCTCAAAAAGTGCGGAAATTCACCAAATTCGACGGCCATCCTTCAAGAGCACAGAACGTGCACCCGAACAATAATTAACAGCAACGCAGTAACACCAACGTAGCAGTTCGCCAATCACCCTCCGTGACCCAAAATAAGTGTGTACCATACTTGAATACACCATTTTCTCAAAAAGTGCGGAAATTCACCAAATCCGACAGCCATCCGTCAAGAGCACAGAGTGTGAACCCGAACAATAATTAACAGCAACGCTGTGACACCAACGTAGCTGTTCCTCCATGTAACCGCCCATCAGTCGCAACAACCCGCACCCTCCGCGACCGGCCTCGAACCCGGCTCGGTGGAGAGCCACAGAGACGCAGTTTACCGCCGCTAATCCATGGGATTCCCACCCACCCTCGTTTCTTTACCGTTAAGTTCATCAATCCACTTAGTACAGCATACTAATCGTATCAATATTGCTAATGGATACTGTGTCTACATAGTACGCTAAGCTTCGGGACAAAGTAGCCTCTCTGTCTGTTTGCGTATCGGATTTTTATTGGAAGCTTATCTGCTAGGTAGGCAGGATATACTAAATTAGAAATGTTGACACCAAAAAAAAAGAGTGTGGTTTAGACCACGACTGAAGTAAATACTTCTTTAGTAATCTAATCTAATTTTCTTTCTGGCATCGAATAAATCCATTCCAATCATCAGTATATAAGAATCTATATTGAAGATTCGTTTGGATTGTTACCAATCATCGTGACAAATCAGTCGTTTTAATGCACTGAGTTCGCACACTCTAAACGAAAATTTGCTTAATTTTATTATGGGAATTACGCTTAGAATGGGATTGTTGATTTAATTCTTACAAAGTTTAAAATAAAACTCATTTGATGCGGATTCTAGTTAGAGAGCGACGTTTACATTTGCAGCAGGAAATTCAAAAAATTCCAATCGAAAAATTGCTAGTTATTAGTTAGATTTTAACATTTAGAATGTGAGAAACAACAACGCTTTTTGTCACAATATGGCACTATTTTCAAAACCACGTAGGTATTGCTTTGCTGCCAAAATATGGCAAATAATCTCTTCACTGAGTCCAGTTTTTTAACTGTTAATTCATGGTGGAATTCCATTGTATTAGATATGAAATTAAACAATTTTTTCACTTTGTTCCACTTGTTTATTTACACCAGGACCGGTTTCGTTTTTTAAAAATTGTTTAATTTCATATCTAATCTCTTCACTCTTTAAAAAGTTTTAAAGTTAACGATTTTATAATATTTTTTTATAAATCCTAAGTATATGTGATAATAGACAACAGATTGGTGAAACACACGAAACATAAAAAAACATAAACACGAGCTCTTAGAGCTCAACTTATGGAGTAGTAGAATAATTATGTATAATTGTATAACTTTGCATAATGTAATCACCTGTAATGTAAAATCTTTTTCTTATTAATAAATAAATAAATATAGAACTGTAATCAGTTTGTATGTCTCCGTATTTAAATTCGGAGGTATGATTTTTTTAATGTAAGCGGAATAATTTCCTTTAACAATCCTAGAAAAAAGTTTTAAATTTCTCTGTCGCTCCAGTGGTTATAAACATACTTCTCGTAATTATACATATACTTTCTAATTAAGAAAACTGGACCAATCAAGAAAGCAACAACCCTAAATCGGAAAAAGTGTTTTTACTCTCCGTTCTTATAATAAAATATTAACTTTTGAAATCCCCGACAATCAAAAAATGATTATACCACCGAAATGGAGGCTTCCTCGCTTATTTTTCAAATTGTATTTACATCACGAGGAGTGCTCCCAAGTCCGCGACGAGGGTAAACCCGAGTTACTGTAATACGAACAAAAAGAGAACAAGGGATACATTAAAAAGCGCTATTTCCTTCCTTAATTCTGGTCCTATTGTGAAATCCTTAGCACTCGGCTCTGTGGGTTTCTTATTAATAAAATTGCACCTAAATAAATCTACTTTAGGCGAGTAATAAGAATTCCCCGCTTCAAATCCCTTTTTACCGTTTATTACAGCGGGCACTAAGCACGTCTCCCCCAGTCTTCTCTTCTCCTCGCCAAATCCGAAATTTTATTTATACTGTTACTGGTTTTTTTAAATGTGTATATAAAATTTCAAAGCGGATTCGTTTTATTATGTAAACGTCGCTATATTTTTAATTATTCGACTCTTTCTGCGAACGTGCGGGGGCGTCCATAGCTTTTCATTTGGATAAGAGGGAGGGTATCGCGGCACAGCGAACTGATCGCTTGCTACAATTCACAATCATTTTCAATGAGGTAAAACTTTACACCATTTTAAACATCACATACACATTTTTACATTAGGAATATTAACAATTTAAAAAATCATCGCAAACCAACCATTTTCTTAAGAGGGTACCAGACAATACAGGAAATTTTTCCTTTTTAAATCAAACTCTAGACAATATTGATTTTGAAAGATTGTAATTTTATCTTATAAACGCACTTTTTAAATTGAGAAAAATTAAGTTTATTTTTAATATACTAAGGTTAAACCGTTGGTCGTTGACAGATTTGTTCAATTTTCAAACGTAATATTGTATTATACAACACAAATTTCAAATCATATAATCATACAGCAAAATAAATTAATACATAATCTAGTATAGACACTTTTTAGAATTTTAATTTTAGTTCAAATAAAATCATTAAAAAATAAATCCGAGAACGTGTTTTGTGACGAAAATACCTCAGTTTTTCTATCTTTTTAAGGTCTTACAAACTAAAATATTTCAGTTTTTTTTACACACTTATTTTTTTTAGACATTATTGAAAAATCATAAATTCTTATGATAAAAAAATACTTACAAGAAGTACACGATATTTAATAATTTATCGTCATGCGTTTTGAGCATTTGTATTGCATTTGCATTAACAAACATAGATAGAAAATAGAATAATGCATAGATAAACGATATTTCAAAAATATGTAATGTATAGTATACTTGTGTGTGCTCTGCGACTGAATTGTGTTAATTAATGAATGGGTTAATTAATGTGCGTATTGATTAAGGTATTAGTAATGTTTTTTTTTATTAAATTACAGCAGGAGTCAAACAAAATATATAAATGCAAAACTACATAAATATAACACAACACTTGTTTTAGTATTATTATTTTATTAATATGTTTTTTCTTTCTTTCTTATCTTTTTCTCTGTAAGTAATGTACACTTACTACGTTTTATATCTAATGTTCTATATTGTCATTTTTTACTATTATTTCTGTTGTTTCACTACTAAAATATAATAACAACTAAAACTTGATTACGCATGCTGTGAATTTTACGATAGACTTCGCTTTTCGGCCTATACAAAAAAAAACGCCCGGGAAAAAACACTTTTTTACATCGAAAATTGCACAACATGATGTGTTATCTTAATTAGAGCGGGACATACGATGACATACGTAAACGTTCCACGTGTGGTGCAAAGTCTAGCCTCTTAATATCAGTGCCCTTTCCAACGTCAATTTACCGATGATGTCATAATTGTTAACACTTTGTAAATGTTTCAAACAATAAATAAATAAGCTTCAATAAAGAATGAATACCATTTGCACATTTTTCAATTGCATAACAACGTTATTTTTTAAGGTTATCTTTTTAAAATTCTCGTAAAATCATGGAAACACAGCGATTGTGGTTATGCAGGTTGGGTAGGAAAAAAACACCCTCTCCATAAAAAATTAAGCCCTACGTTCTCATTTCGAATTTCATTACTGGTTCGCCTTTAGTGCGCGTAAAAATTCTTAAGTAGGGATTCCGCACAGTGGATTGGGCCGACATTACGTTTTCTTAAACTTTTATTTACTGGCGCAAATCTCGGGCAATACAGGGGATCTCTCGAGCCGCCCTGCTACGGTCAAATTGCTTTTATTCTGGAGTGGATGGAGGCCACTTCATTTGAATTTGCGGACTTAAAATATTATAACGATAATAATAAAGTGATTGAGGTTTTGAGAGCATTTTTTACTATACTTTATACCGACATTTGTTAGCTGTGTTATAGACTTACTTGGCTGTCGAAAAAATCTATATAGGCAGTATTAATTTCTTAATTTAAAAAAAAATTATGGCTTATTTTGAAACGTCTTTTTAAATTAATTGATCTTCTTAGTCGAGGGGTAAAGGCTTTCGACTATCGATCCGGGAGTAACGGGTTTTTGGTTGTGTTATTTGACAATTTAATCATTTAAAAATAATATAAGGTATATTTGCAGCTCGTTCAAGAATAAAAGTTCTCTCAGTATTGCCCTCGTGTAAGATCATCATTCAGAATTATAACGTTGCTTGGAATGGCATTTGCCATGTTTTGTCACTAGATCTGAATGGCCAGGCACTTCCTCATATTCCTCTTCCATATCTCTTTTCCATTCCTACCACCTTCAGCCTCACAACATGTCATAACATAATAAAAAAAAAATTATATATAGATAGTTGGAGTGAAAAATGTGTAGTTATTGTGATTGAAATGTATTGCAGATGTGTGCGTCAGAAGCGTTATTTGTGTTTTGAAATACAAAGTTTTGGTTTGGTTGTATAATTGATTTCAGCTTCACAAATCGTATAATTATGACACCCCGTGATTTTTCACGGATCTACAATGGCGTATGTAATAAAAAAAACTCATTAGTGTGTAATTGTCTTTCGTATTACAGCAGATAACCATCTTTAAAAGCATCGAGTGCCTAATTGCATTTCAATGTTTAAAACAACCTATTATTACACCATAGGCTTAACTTTTCTTTTAGAGCGGCAAAATTAAAAGAAAGACATGAATTAATTCAACAGCAATATCAACATGGCGGCTTCGCCTCGCCACCCCAAAGTATTACAACAAAAATATTCGTAAGGGCTGTAACCCCCTACCCCCAACCCCCTTCTAAACTCCCACCCACCCTCAACTCCTTCCAGTGGGGGTGTTCCACACCCACACAGCCTTATTCAGTTTATACCCCTCTGTAATAAGGGAAAGTTCTGAAATAAATAGGTACTTACATACTTTGTTCGGTGAAAAATCGCTTGGAGACCTGCGTGAACCTCAGTTACTTTATAGTAAACATATAAACATAAATTGAAAAATCAATGTTGTTTTTGAGCAACATTTTCACTTATAATATTATTTAATACTTCATTAAAGAAGAAGATAACACAATCAAACTAAACGAAAATATGAAAAATAACAAGTCACAGAAAAATCTTTACGCGCGGTTAAAGTAAAACTTCTTTGAATAAAAACTACTAACAAAATAAAGTAAAATCCATTTTTTAGGCTGCGGATGTTGATTTTTTCGTTTATAATTATTTATAGACAAAAAAGGTAAAATTTTCCTGCGATTTAGCAATTTGAATTCTACACAACACTACTTTTATTGTCACACCACTGCCAATTTTTACTTCAATAGCAGGAATTTACAAAAATCAGTAAGAAAAGGGGGTTAATATTCGTCGTAAAAAATAATACAAATCAAAAGGTTCTACTAAAAACTTTAGTTTAATTATATAATAATCAACAAAACATAACAACTTACCTATATATAGTAAACAATAATATAACGAGCTAGAATTTGCTTTGACGTTTTGTTATTTGTAGCTAGGCTTCGGACTCATTGTTGCGATACCTACGACGTTAATATGATGAAATATTTTACTTTTTAATAACCAAATATTTTTTTTAAATAGCCATCTCTTAAATACTCAATTTTTCTTATTAATACTCATATTTAAAATAATTAATTTTTGGTGTTTAAACATCTTTATTATGTTTGATAATTTATATAATGTAATTTTTTCATATTCTAAAATATTTTTTTAATATTAAATTTATATTATACGATATTTTTTAATTAATTAATCATAAATTAAATATTATTAAAAACCAAATATTTTTTTAAAATAGCCATCTCTAAAATTTATTTTGTTATTAATACTTATATTTAAAATAATTAATTTTTGTTGTTTAAACATCTTTATTATGTTTTGATAATTTATATAATGTATTTTTTTCATATTCTAAAATTATTTATATTTTTAATTTTAAATAATTGTTTTTTACGATATTTTTAAATTAATTATTCACCTCTCTCTATAATATTTTTGTCCATAGTTCTTTTTAGTCTGTTCTTTTTAGTCTATACTTGTTTGTTTCTTTTGTTATTTAATGTCATTTCACCCTGACGAAGAAACCATCGGTTTCGAAACATGTAGGTGATTCGAAACATGAGGTGTTATTATCTATATAATAGTGCTTGATACAAAGTTATTTGTTAAATTTAATTAATATTTTTTATTTGTGGAATAGAGAGATGATCAGAAATTAACATTTCCAATGAATTTTGTTAGTAAACATGAAAAAGCACGAAAGCTTGTCAAAAATTTTAACTAATTTGAAATAAAATAAAATCTCTTGTTAAACAAAATAAAAACTTTTGGGTGATTTAGTTTAGTTACAATTTGCACTGATAAAATGTTGGTATGTTTTTGTTATTTTGTCATATTGCCGTTGTTTTTTTTCTTTCGAAAAGTACCATACAACAGCCACTACTTAATGTTTCAATTAGTAGGTACCGACCATACAATTTTATTAGTTCAATAATTGGTCTTACTTTATAAAAATGCTGCACGGTCCTGTTTTTGTGCAACTATTGATTTTGTCAAGGAATATGTTTACTTAAATATTTTTTTTATTTTTTTATTATAAGAATTTTGTACATTGTATAGATTTTGTGTTATTTCATCCGCCATGCTAGAGGTGTCCCTGTGTTATGGCGGGGGAAGTTTACAAATAATATAATTTATGATAATGAAGTTTACAGATAATGTAATATATTTATACTCACACTATTCTATTTATTTAACAGTGTTAGTACATTAAATATTGGCTAACAACCTGCACATTTCCTCATAGTTTAGCAGGTTTAAATTAAACAAAATCTAGATATGTACGAATGTCTCAAGTGTATAATTAAAAATAGGTTTCAAATCGTCTGAGAAAATTTTCAAAAAACCTAGTCATAACAAGACAGTAAAGTTGATAAAAAAATGTGTGATTTAGACCACGAAGTAAATACTCCTTTAGCTCTATTTATATGTATGACATGTATATACATATATCATTTTTCTACAAATATTTATTTAAATTTATTATCATTCGCAATCAAGCCGTGCATCGACGTCCGCTCCCCCCCTCGTTTGGCGCGTCACTGTTATTTCAAAATACTGACTGAAATATTTCATGCACTGGCTATGAGAGGAAGAGAGAAAGAAAATGTACGCGCGCACTGCTCTCTCTTGCTTCTACAGTGAGCCCGTTCGCCTCGCAACGCATTTCAATTTCCGTTACACATTCGCCAGCTTACTCCCCAAGTCAAGCGTGCGTATATGTGAATATGAGCGTTTAAAAATTTTCCAGAAATTTCACGGTTTTCTTTGCTGTTTCCCTCCACTTTTTAAAGACACCACCAACCCCTTGTGAAATCCGTGTATAGTATCTGGGCCGGGCCAGAGTGACGACTACACTGGAAAAGCTCGCGCTGGGCAGAATTACGGTGTCTACCATTCCACCCGAAATGTTCTACTCACTATCAGTGGGATGGATTTGCCTTCCATCGGAAGCGGGGTGACGGTGATTGTTCTTTTACAAGTAATACCCATCTTTTGAAGGTGAAGAAAGCGCCTACTACTTAATAATTAAACAATATCACGGGGTAATTACTACGACTAGGTAACTCTGAAATCAGGTTCGTTGGGAAATCAAATTATAAGATAGTAATCAATCTGATAAATCGGCTGTTGTATATTTATTGTTTATTGTTTATTGAGGCATTTTAAGTAGGTACATAGTTATCTATGTCCTAATACAATCCTTATATATATATATACATAATTAAAGTAAAACATTTACAACACATCAATCACATATTTACGTAATTTAATTTTAAATGTTTTTATGTTTTCTTCTAATTTTATTTCTTCTGGTAATTCTCCAAATATCTTCAACGCTCCGTACATCAACGAATTTTGACTCTGTGTTTTTTTCCTGAAGGGGAGTCTCAGTTCATTTCTTTTCCTCGTCTCATATCTGTGTGTGTTCTGAAGTTTATCGATTTTTCTTAGAAATTCAATAGATGTATGGCCATTGATGATCTTGTAGATTAATGAAATAGTATTGAAGTAAATTAATTGTTTGAAAGACAAGATATTTAACTCCTTCAACATTTTCTTAATTTTTATGTACCTATTTTTCTTCAATATAGTTCTCATAGCTCTATTTTGTAGAATGGTCATCTGTTTCATTAAACCGTCGTTGGCTAAGAATAGAATACTGCTACAGTAATTTATGTGTGGTACAATGATTGCATTGTACACATTTTTACTGGACACTGTGTTAAGGAATCTTCTTATTCTTCCCAACAGCGAGATTTTTTTGGCAATCTTTTTAATAATTAGTTTTGTATTTTGAGCAAAAGTCAATTTGAAGTCAATTATTACTCCCAAATATTTCATTTCGGACACTTCTTTCAAAGCTTCACCGTCGATCAAAATGTCTTTTTTTGTTTGCATTGCACGTTTTATTTTTGTTTGCATTGCATATTTATATGATAAGTATGATTGAATCGTATGTGTGTCACGAACCGTAATTTGTAAGTACATATATTTTGGAAAAGGGAACTCTTTTTTTTTAAAGTAAATACTTCTTTACGCACGCTTGACTTGAGGGGTTAGCTAGGGAATGTGTAACGGAAATTGAAATGCGTTGAAAAGAGAGAGAAGTGCGTGCGCACATTTTCTTTCTATCTTTCTCTCATAGCCAGTGCATGAAATATTTCAGTCAGTATTTTGAAATACCAGTAACGCGCCAGACGCGAAGGGGAGCGGGCATCGATGCGCACGGCTTGATCGGACGAGGTAAATGATAATACATTGAATTAAATATTTGTAGAAAATTAAAATATGTATATACATGTATATATTTTATAAATATAAACATATATATGGACATACATATAGATGGAGCTAAATAAGTATTTACTTCAGTCGTGTGGTCTAAAGCACACTCGTATGTTTTTGTAATTATATACCTAAATGACTTTTGATAGTTTCTTTGGTTGAGGGGTAAGACTCTCGACTCAAAATCCGAAGGTCGGGGGTTCAAACCCTTTGTGACTTGACATTATACAAAATGAAACAAATACTTTGTTTTAAACCACTTTATTTTAGGTATGATTTTAGATTTTCACGCACGGAGAAGAATGTTATTCTAAAATGCAATCATTTTATTCGTAAAAACGGTTAAAAACGGGACAGAAGTTCTTACGAACAAATTAACAGGGTTTCAATGTTTATTGGCGGGAAACATGTAAGAACTTCAGTCCCGTTTTTAACCGTTTTTACGAATAAAATGATCGTATTTTAGAATAACATTCTCACGAACAAATTAACACGGTTTTAATATTTATTGGCGGGATCATGTGAGAATAATTCGTTGGTATGCATAATTTCGTACGGATACCAACAAATTATTCTTACATTTTCCCTCCAAGAACTTCAGTCCCGTTTTTAACCAATTTTACGAATAAAATGATCGTATTTTAGAATAACATTCTCACGAACAAATTAACAGGGTTTCAATATTTATTGGCGGGAACATGTAAGAATAATTAGTTGGTATACACAATTTCGTACGTATACCAACAAATTATTCTTACATTTTCCCTCCAAGAACAACAGTCCCGTTTTTAACCGTTTTTACGAATAAAATGATCGTATTTTAGAATAACATCTCCGTGCATTTCATTGAAAATTTCGCCACAATCTAAATTTGCGAAGATTGAAGAAGTAAAAGTTTTAATTCATGTTTTCAAATTAATATAAATGAAATAATTAGAAACGAGGTGTAGGGTAGGGTAGGGTAGGAAGTAAGGAGGGTCCGAATCGCTCGAGCACCCGCATTAAAGTAAACCTTACTCCGGCTAATGGCGAATTGAAAACAGGGGCGTTTTTAAAGACCTCCGTATATAAACATAAAATATACAACTTATAATAGCAATATGAAAATCTGAGGGTGAAACGCGCGAGAGGAAAGCCTAAGATGACATTATTATGTAAAAAACTTTACAAAGTAAAGCTTTGTGTATGAAAATTTATGTAACGCAAGGAAGGGGGATGTTGTTCCAACACATTTTATAATAAAATACATAAAGAAGATAAATATTTTATGCATTATGAGGGAGGACAACTTTCTTCGTTAACTTCTCGGCGTTAAGTCCTCGCTGAAATAATAAAACGTAAGATTTATTAGATCGGGTAAATTATGATTTAATACCTGTAAGGTCGGATGCAGTAAACCCGGCAGCCATGTCGGCCTGGTCAAAAGTGCTTTGAAACTTTATTATTATTAATTACTTTCTTTTACGGCCCCTGCTGCATTAAGTGGACTTGCTTCATGTGGTAAACTCGCTATTAAAATACTTCTAAACATTATAACTTTGTACATAAAAGATTGTTTCTTACACCTGGTTATTAGTATATTTTCCACGCCATGTTTTTGTTCAAAGCATTGAATCGACGATAGCATTTTAAAGAGATTCTATTGCAGTTGGCCTCCCAGCCATAATATAAACAATATTCAGTTTAGGTAAAATACGGTATACCAGATACATTTTTAGATTTTCACGGCCAAAAGCATTTTCGTTGTTTGTTTTTGGGGCGTTATGAAACTTCTTCTGAAATACCTACCAGCTCGCAGTGGATTGAAGCTGACGACACGGTATCGCTTCCAAGTAAATAAGCACACACTTAACACAACAAATTCACATCGACGGATCTGCCGGATCTGCCCTGATGATGGACACTGCAACGCTGTCCGAAACGTCGGCTAAAGAAGGAGGTAGCACAACACGGCATAACACCCCAAAAACAAACAACGAAAATACGGTATACCAATTTATTTTTCTTCATTTCTTGCCTTGGTCTCATTCAACATGAGCCTCTACCGCCCTCTGTCCTCGACCGTCGTCTTCCAATCTGCAACATGGAGTAGTCCTCTTACATCCTTCCTGACATCATCCTCCCATCTCAGCCTAGGTCATCTTTGGGTATGCTGTGTAGAGGATTATTTTTAGGAATGGAAAGAGAGAATGTGTTAGGAAGGAAAATATATGAGGGGTGGGAAGCAATCTGGGGATCGGTGTGTCTAGGAGTGACGGACGAACGAATCAATCAGTCAAGAGTCCGGTAGGAGAGGTCTATGATAGGTCTCCCTCAACCAGTCTCTCTCTATCTGGCCTGCCACGCAATTGGTGGGCAGGCGCATCCAACGCCAAGACAAACCTTACCCCATGAGCCCGACCATTCCTGCTAAGTCACCAAACGTAGCGAACCACTAAATCCAATAAATGGTTCACGGGGCGGCAGTACCCAAACCCGCCAACCAGATTGAAATTCAATTGAATATAGATGTACACATCGTTTGGCTTAATACGGTACCTATGTGATTTTATATGTAGATACGGTAAAAATATATGAAATAATTAAAAAACTAAATAAGAAATAATATTAAAATTATACCTGAGTAATACTTAGTAAGCATTTCGATCGTCCAGTTGGTTAGTCATACATCTCCGAAAAAACGAAATTTGAATTAAGTATGCAGTTATTGCAGTTACATGTAAACGTGTATCCCCTATCTGCTACTATACTCAGATTACTCACAAACACCATCAATCTTAATGCGAAAGTTTGTATGGATGTATGTATGTTTGTTACTCTTTCACGCAAAAACTACTGAATGGATTTTAATGAAACTTTACAATAATATAGCTCATACATCAGAATAACATATAGGGTATAATTTACGAAGCTAGCTATTTATTTTCAATACATTGAAAATAATATTTATTGTTTAATAGAAAATGTCAAAATTTCAGAATGACATTTTGCAAAACAATGATTATTAAATCAAAATTCTATGTTAGAAAATATTTAAATTAGTGAATTTATTTGAAGTACTGGTCTAATACTTTGAATCGAATCAAGAATTATACATATTTTAAATAAATAGGTTAAGAATTTTGGTACAAACGTAGATGGGACCTAGGAAAAGAAAATAGATTACTCAAAGTACTAATCCTACGCAGACGAAGTCGCGGGCAGAAGCTTGTATATATATATATCGATATTTAAAAAAAAATCATTTCACAACTATTTTATGGTAGCATGTAGGTAGTAACGGGGATATCATGAGAAATGTACAAAAAGTGAGATAGGATTAGTGATGTGACCATTATTAGACAATGTGTATCCATTGACGGTATCGGCCGCTTATCGGCCGATCGTCCGATAAAACCCTTCATCACGGCTACCCGACCTATAATCTAGGGTTTTAGGTAAATGTGATGGCCCCTTTGAATTTGGTGTTCATTTTATTTATAATTTCTTTTGAAAACACCGCCTCCAGAGATGCGATCAAAAGCCGACGGCCATTAAGTCCGATCCTTTTCAATCACAAACCCAAATAAGCACTCACCCACTCGCCAAAAGGCCCAAACGATTGTTTAACTGCGAAGATTAACACTGTTCTAGAATGTGTCTTTTTTGATAAGATGTTGATACTTGTGGTAAGGTTTTGATCGGTGGGGACGGAGCATTAGGGATATTATCGCACTGTAAATCTTTACCCTTTGGAATCGGAAAGAAGTGCCATAAAAAATGAAAAAATAGAATCAGGTGAAATTTATACACCTGAAAGATAAACACAGCCGTGAACTTATGAAATCTTGGGACAATCAGAATTTTTGGCATCTCTGCGAGGTTGTTTAAGAGCCGGTAATCATCGTGTTCATGAGGTAGGTAATCACCGTAATTGGACCAAAATATAAAATATTAATGTAGTCATCCTAGTAAACACTTAATTGAAGTTTGCGAGGAGATATTTATTTGAAACACGCCCTAGTGGGCTTTTAAGCTAGTGTCCTGATGTTATTGAAGTAAAAAGGTAATATTGTTAAATTGAAGTAAGTCAGGATAGTCAATTTGCAGTATTTTATGTAACAGTATGGGTACCGCCGCCCCGGGAACCATTTATTGAATATCAAATAGCCCTGGTATATATCACAAGTGGTTCGCTACGTTTAGTAATTTAGCGGGTTCTTAGGTGCACGTAGAAAAATGTTATTCTAAAATACGATCATTTCGGGAAAATGTAAGAATAATTTGTTGGTGTACGTACGAAATTGAGTATACCAACAAATTATTCTTACATGTTCCCGCCAATAAACATTGAAATCCTGTTAAAACTTCAGTCCCGTTTTTACGAATAAAATGATCGTATTTTAGAATTACATTTTTCTCCGTGTGAACTTTGTCTAGGTCTATAGGCGGCGTTATTGCGATTGCTCACCTATTGCGTGGTGGGCCGTATCGGAAAGACTGGTTGAGGGACACCTAACCTAGATCTCAGCCAGACTCTCTCGACCCATTTTCTGAGGAGTGGATTCATACGTCCGTCAAACCTGGACACATTGATCACCAGATTCATACCCACCCCTCAAACCTTTTTCCTTTGCAGAAGTTTATTTCCCTAACAAGAACCTCTTTGCAGCTATCCCAAAGATGACATCGGCTCTAAGGGATTTTTCCCTCAGGGCCTCCCGTGTGGTGTTAAAAAAACAGGTAGATACATAGTGAAAACATTACTTAGTAGGTACCTACCTCTAAGTTCATCAAATTTCGATCTTATCGAAGGTTTAACTACATTACTGAACTCTTAACAAAGCATTTTACAATTTTTTTTTTAATTCCTTCGTAGCTATCTTTGGGGATGCTGTATGGAGTGTCTTTTTGTGGAAAGGAAGAAATGAACCTGGTTGGAAACACGGAGATAGTAGAAACCACCCGTTCTCAAGTGACAAATAAATGTTAACTATGCACAAACGTTAGGCATGTTTCCCGAATGCCTAAGGAATCAATGATGCTAACTTGTAGTCTTTTTTCTCGTATTTCAAATTTTAATTCCGTAAATACTGATTTTACTATATTATTATCTATTTTTTGCAATTTCTACAAAGATAATATACATATATAGAGAAAATTTAACTAAACTGCTTTAAAGAAACACAAGTATACCCACGAACTAACGATGCCTATGTGGGATTTTTTTTGGTATCATACATTTATGCGTACGATTATATTATGTTTATATTAAATATATGTATATATGTTTGTGTGTGTGTGTGTGTGTGTGTGTGTGTGTGTGTGTGTGTGTGTGTGTGTGTGTGTGTGTGTGTGTGTTTTGGTATATAGCGTCTAATGCACTATGTATAGATATTTATATATATATGTATACATATAAATGCATACATATGTACATATATTTTTCTGTTTTAATTACATTCTATGTATTTTATATTATTTTTTAATTCTTTTGTCTACACAACTACATTACTCTCTCTTTTTACTGTTTATAAAAATAAAATAAAACTTTTACTGTAACTTGTATGTAACAAAAATATTATTAATAAAATATAAAAATAAATATTAAAAAAAACTCCTCGGAGCATCTTCAATTAAAATACCGGCATTCCCTGTCAACGTCTGTGTTCCAAAGATTGCACGAGTTTTTAGTTAAGTTGGTAAATTTAAGAATGCAAACTAGACATTTAAGATAACAATAAAAACTGATTCACTGAAGAAATGCAGATATCAAATTTCAGTTGAAATTGAAATTTGCGATTTAACACAAATTAATTCGAATAAAAACGTATACAAGAAATACAAGATGATAAAAACAATTTACGACCTCAATAAAAATTCATTATTAGCAATAATTTTGTTCGTCTCTTGTGTGAACATTCCTTTTATTATTTAACGCCGGTTCCTAATTTGGATTGATTTCATTTTTGTGTTTTTTTTTTGCTAGACGACTTGCTCCTCCGTTGAAACTTTATCTCATACGCAACCCAAAGTTTGTCATTGTAAGGACTGGGTGACATCGCGTCAGGGGGAACATCCTCGCCTGGCTGCAAAAAATCTTTGTATCGAAAAAGGGATAAGGCGAAGAAAAAAAGGCCCGAGACCGCCCAAAATACTTCGGCTGAAACGAGGTTTTGACATGTTCAAATCGGTTTTTTACCCGGGGGATTTGTGTATGTGAATCGTGTTGTTTGCGAAACAAATATTGTGCGCTCTATCCTCCCAAAGACTTGTTCATTACAAGCATACCAATCAGAAGTATGTCATGTTAAATTCAAGGAACCTATGAAAACATTAAAACCGTTTAGTTTTGTGACGACACAAACAATAGTAATTATTATATTATTTGCTAATTTTAGACACATCTCATTATTTTTTACTTTTTCCGATGACACCTATGAATACGATTTAGAATATTGAGCCTAAAACCATCGTTAGGTTAACCCGTTTAATTACAGAAGACCAAATTAATCCCAGGTTACATAGGTCTCATATAAATCGTTGTATCTGCCTTACTGTGATGACGAGAAATATGATCTAAACGGTGTTAAAGCGAAATAACTCCATTAAAATACAATATTTAAACATATAAACATTTTAACCAGTTTCCGATAGAAATTAAAGAAAAATGTATGAAATTTCGAGGATTTTTATATTAATTTTTTTTTTATGAAAGGGTGATAATAACGTTCATAATACATTTGCCCAATAAAAATGTGTTTGTTTATCTAATTTTTCGTTATCAGTAAATTTAGATGAAAAAAAAAGTGAGCCAATATTCCATAAAGTATATTTTTATTTCTAATTATAACATTTGAAAAAAATTTCTATTCCCTTTCCAAAAGTGTTTTTAGTTATCGGATACATTTAAAAAAAAATCATTTATTTGGAATTTATTGCAAAAATTTTCTAACCTTCAGACAGAATATGTCCTGGATATCAGTTGGTTTGTAAGTTCCAAAGGACTGACCATAATATAAAAAGAACGCCAGATGAAGGATCACTGAAATCATAATAAAGACGGTGCACAAGTGGAAGCTTCCCAAGAAGACCAAAGAAGAGGTGGCTGTCTGTGTGGAAAAGGATTGTGGCAGGATGGGAACTAGAACTGGAGGTGCATGGCAAGGGACCGGATTTAGTGGAGAACTTTTGTGGATGAGGCCAAATCCTACTCATGATCAATCAGGAAAATCCTGGAACCAGCCCAGTCCACATTAGAAGAACTATTGAAGGATGTAGGAATGGATTGGTATTCTACTGTGTATGTAAGCCATCGCTCATTAGCATTTACTAACCAGCGATGTTTTAAATTAAATACTTTGTTATTGTTCAATGACGAAATCACATTCACACAAGAAGTTAATGATCGGAAGCTTATTTTATATATATATTATCGTGGCAGAGAAAACGTTTATTTATTTTGCAATGAATTTTGCGTGGGTAATATCATTTGTACTAGGAACGTGAGCTTTTCTGGCATTCAAAGATTCGATATGGATTAAGTAGGTACTGAAGTAACGACAAAGAAACATAATTGATACTTACTCACCTATAATATTACGGACCATATTTCAATTTTCAAACATATGAATTAAATTAGTATCCTTTTGTTTAGCCGAATTTACATTACGCAACTAGTTGCCTGCTTGTTCTAAATAATTGCACGACACCATAAAGACAATTGCGCAAATTTAGTGTCATGCAACTTTCGGTATTACAGCAACCATGGCACCATCAATCCTTTTTTTCCACAATGCACAATGTTGTTGTACACAGCTCTCACGCAGTTAACAGGAACAAATACTGTTTGTTCAGTTGAAATAATTTCGCGACACTAGTTGCATCAATTTTTTACACTACGTAATTAACTACTAATCATACAATTAATCCATGCATTGAGAAACTATATGTTTATACGTGCAACTAATGTCATGAAATAACTTGTGCGCAACTAGTTGCGTAATGTAAATTCGGCTTAAGTGAATAAATTATATAGTCACCGTGGTAACGGTTTCTGGTCCCTTTATCTTCTCAGATCTTTTTAGGATTAAAGAAGAGCTCATGAAAAATCGTAAAAAAAATTACATTATTTCAATTGTGACAATCTCACCCCTTCCGTAATTCCATCACCGAAATAACGAGGAGATAGTAACAAACTTACACAGCTAAAGCGTCTTACAATAAAACCGTATTCTCATTTCACAAATTAATCCACCTATCCATTTTTTGTCAGCGTTTTTTGAGCCACGTAATCCCTTCAATAATAATACTCCAACAGGTGAAATCTAAGGCATTAGGTTCGTGCTCCAACGATCTTATTAAAAGACGTTCTTTGGTCGTGGTGTTTTTTGTCAAGATATTTGAGAAAATCTGTCCCCAACTTGCGGGACACCTAATACGGAGCCAATCCCAATGTATTTTTCGTGTTCCCTGCTATCTTATATTGATAATCACTATAACGAGATCTGATGGAAGCAGGGAGGCATTCGGCGATCATTTTATAATTTATTACATTTTTTGCGTTTGCTTCATTTTAAGCACGCTGCGTGATTAATCCTAACGGACATGGCGCGTGCTAAACTCTAATCCCTATTCATTTAATTTTGTACAAACACCAAATTATGAAGTTATTTTCAAGTATGAAGTTGACAATTACGTTTTGTTAACCTGATAATTATTTATTAATTTTATGTTAGTAATTGAAGTAAAATGTATTCGGGTAATTTTTTGGACGGAAATAACTTTTTCATGCGGATATGATGTTCGGATATCAGCACAATCACTGCCGTCTTTTAAAGGGTTTCGTCTTTGCTAGAATAGTAATACCTGCCACAACAGTCAAAGAAGTTTTAACTCAACCGCGAGTAAAGATTATCCTGTGAACTAATTTTCAGTCGTGTGGTCTAAAGCACACTCGTTTTATTGTACATCAAATCATAACATATTTACATACTATTTTTTTTTCTTGATTAATGAGGCTCCTACAATATTCATCTTGAATCTACCAATTGATGCAGGCAAACAGAATCTTCAAAGCTGACATAGGCCCTGAGGGAAATTATTTTCCTCAAGGCTTCCAATGTGAAGTTATTGTAAAAAAAAAAAAAAGTTGGTAATTCTCTCTCAGAAGTAGTAGATGTGTTCAACTGTACGGAATATAGTTCCAAGAAGGCTATAATAACATACCTCAATGCTAACATAATACTTACAGTTCTTGGTTTTATATAATTTAATTATCATATTTTACCTCTTGATTCAGTAATTATTTTGTGTATCACATATTTGTAAAAGTCCGTATAGGCGTATATTATAAATAAATAAATATACATTTTTTATTTTTTTTATTTATTCACATATTACAAATAATACAAATGCATTCGTAGCGACTGGATTGTTTCTTTATCCTTGAAAGAATCGCAAAGATGTAATTTTTTACCAGGGTCATTTTGGATAACATTAGTAATTTCATACAGAACAGATGAATGGTTTCTTTCGGGAGATAACAAGTCTGAGATATATATTAAAAGATCTTGCGCTTAAAGATGGAATTGCATTCCAGCTATTTAGTTCTAAATTCCAGTTCAAGGACATTTTCATATTAAAAATTACAAAAATTACCAATGAGAAAACGTTAAGAATACGGGCTCAAAAAGAAGGAGAGATACGATAATATGAATGTCAGAGGGAGGGCGCTAATATTAAAAACGATAATATTCACGCGAAAACGGGAAAATGTTTAATAAAACGCGACTCATTTAAAATAGAGCAAAAATCTCTCGACAATACCATAAAAAGCATGTAAAGAAGAAACCGTAATTTTTTTTAGTTAAATAACAGAAATTTTTTTTTCTATCCAGGGATTTTTATGTGATTACCGTTACTGCTTGACAGAGAATATCTTAAAAAAATAACACATATATTTTTTAGAACTTAGAATGAGTGTTTTTTTATTTATTTATTTTTATTTATTTAGTAGATAAAACATTTGTACAAATTTAGGGTAGTCCCACAAAGCTGTCATATGGCAGCTTTTCTGTAGGTTCTACCAATTAAACATTCTTAATATTATATATATATAAGGAAATATTTGTTAACACATATATACTTAAGGAAACATGAGAATAGATCACATAGTAATATTAGATTATTTCAATTACATCTATAAAATATCTCGATATACTAGCTCAATAACAAGATATGTAGGTAGCTACATTAAGATCAATAAAGTTTTTTTTACATTAGGTCCACAAAGGAGGCCCTGAGGAAAATAATTTCCCTCAGGGCCTATACGTTTCATATCTATAAAATATTTATGCTTTTCAATATTATATGTACATATAATATCTATGGGATGTGTGGGATTGCACTCACCTCCCCACATTCTGAACTTATTATTAATATTATTATTATTATTATGCCATCATGCCATCTTTGGGGATGCTCTGTGGAGGGTATTTTTAAGGAAAGGAAGGAGAGGAAGTTCTGGGAAGGAAAAAGGTATGAGGGTTGGGTAGGAATCTGGGGTTCAGTGTATCTAGATCATCCGCCTCCAAGACCTAGACAAACCTTACCCCATGAACCCGGGCATCCCTGCTAAGTCACCAAACTCAGCGAACCACTTGGGGCGACCCATGGCAGAGCTGTTGGTTATCCAAAAAATGGTTCCCGGGGCGGCGGTACCCATTTCCGCCTCCCAAACTCTTGAAAAGTTCAAGGGACATATGTTATAATTCGGTAGAAAATTGGAATTCCGAGCCTTAAATAAGAGCATTTCATCCCATCACGCCTTCGGACGAGAAACTTGAAAAATATTTTTTTTTTATGTAAATTAAAAATGATTGATTTACGTCTACCATGTCCCGTGTACAAACACGATAAGTTGTTAAATCGATTGTCCGGTGTTTCCTGTCCAGTTTGCCCACTGTACTCGAACAGTCCGCCCACGGCCCCACGAGGATGAAGTACAATCAGTAGTGGTATCGGAAAGGATGCCAGTAGCTTTGTATTCTTTCCAATATGGCCTTCGTTAACACTAATGGATTAGTGAGCAATACAAACCAGTATTCAAATATATTATGAATGATAAAAAGACGGCTAACATTTATTTGAATTATCTAGTTATAAAGAAGACTCGACACATGTTTATATAAAACGGGCAATGTTTCTCCGTTGCGGCCGTTGGTCCAAGATTATGGTAATAGGGCGATTGCCAAATGTTCAACAAATGATACAAGCCTTTAATTTTGATACAGCATGTATGAGGAAGTCATTTAAGAATGATTATTCTAGATAGATTTCCCATTAATCAACTTTAAGAGTAATCGGCGACACACCAGCGTAACATTGGCGGTTATTATTTATTATATTAATCGATCACTTACTCATCGTAACTTCCGATGATTTTATATCGATGTCGACAGGGAACAAATAAGAAATCGATATGCGCTGGCAAAATTGACGGTGTATTACCTGTACAGCACGATACTTATTTATCTAACTTTAACTGATATTAATCTTAAATTTTAACATGATACTGCCACCAAGGGTCTAACCACGGTGCCCTTCTTGACAATATCAAGGAGGATATTGTGTTTTTACTTATGACGACACAATAACACTTACTATAATATATAAACGCCAGAAATATTTGACTTCTTACCCCTTTAACACTCCGCATATATTTTACTATATTTTTAGAAACGTAATTTTGCTTATTTTTATAGTAAACACCTCTCAAGAGTCCCAACTGCTCCCGTCTGGAGCCAGTGAGACTATAGCATCCCCAAGGGAAGGAGATGGAGAAGAGGAAGGTAAGGAAGTACATGTCCAATCAGATCTAGTCACAAAATCAAGCAACGTTTCAATTCTGAATGGTGGTCTTACACCAGGGCGACACTGAGAGTATATTCCACTCTGGAACGTGCCGCAAATAAAGTATATATATTTTTGAATTAATTAATTGTGAAATAACAAAAAATAATCGAATAAAATTGATTTGCGCACACCGGGTTCGAACCCGCGACCTTTAGAATGAAAGTCCAAAGCCTTGCCCCTGGACTACGCCGGCCGTCAAATTAATAATTTTATTTTAATTCCAATAAATAGAGAATGTAGGAAAAGCTTCAATGTATATTTAAGTAAATAATTGTTAACCTCAACACAGGCTTGTCCTAGTGAGGTTAAAAATTGTATTTTAAACTGTCATACCTAAAATGTGAAGAAGAAACAATAAACCAAAAAACAATCCATAGCATATTTTTTTATATTCATAATGTAAACCGATTCGTAGTAAAGATAGATCTAAATGGTCATTTGGCGTATAGCTTCATCTTATTCTAAAACATCGTGAGGTGTTCGCAAATCACTACTACTAACCTATATTGATGCAGTAACTGATAATTTTAGTTGTTTTGTATTATTAAAACATATTATCTATGTTAACTGTTCGTCGCGTGCAAAACAAATATTTGCAAGTTTTACAGGAGGTAGGAGTTTTCTTTCATTATTTCAATGAAACATTATGATGTGTTTAAGATGAAGCTATTCCCGTAAATCTAAAGATCACATTAGTTTAAATAATTCTTAGTTAAGTGATCAATTATCGTTTTTGATACTTTATTTTAAATTTTAAAATGAAGATTGAACAAAAACTACAATGAAGATTGGACTATTAATTACATGAGCAAAAAATAGGGGGGGTCTAGTAAAATCTCACCAAATTTCATTACACAGAGGGGGGGGGGAAACAATAAAAATCTCACGTCAATATTAAAAGTGTATATATTATTATAGAGATAATAAAAGGCGTTACCGAAACCGGTTGACGTTAAATAAAAATAAAGTGACTTAAAACAAAGTATTTTCATTCATTTATTTAAAAAAAATAATTGTTTCACTTCTTTTGAAGTGTACCATTTTGAGGCTTTTATGAAAAGTATTTATTTCGAGAGTACGAAAAAAATCTCACGTGAGGGGGGGGGGTCCCACTAAATCTCGCTTAATCTCATCAAGGGGGGGGGGGTCTAATTTTTTTTAAACTCTTATGTAATTAATAATTAATGTATGTCCCCTAAGTTGAGGATGCATAATTAACCAATTACAGTCGTTCAAGAAAACAACGATTAGTATCTTGTGAATTTTTAATTATCATTTTTACAAAGTAAATCCGCTTTTACTTTTTGACACTAAACGAGAGTTAATTAGTTATTGAGGTCTTTAATCATAGTTCAACCATTGCGTTTCTCAACGATCGAATAGAATAGATTGATTTCGTATTATATGCATGAGTATTTAAGTCTATGGATCGCGAATACGACTTATTTCATTTCTAAGAGCTTCGTTAGTTCAATACGATCATTAAATAAGCCAGTAATTTTGCGTAACGAAGGACATAATTAAAAAATATGCATATATTGATGACCGGTCAGTTGTTCAGTGGGCATCGCGTTTGGGTCCCACCCAGGCGTTCCGTGTTCAATTCCTCGGCTGGCTAAGTCCTCCACCACAACACAAGCAACATCTTCCGCTTGGAGTGTGGTGGTAGTAGGAGATTTTCAAATGTTGTTGGGTTATTCGTAACCCGGGAATGTTTGTCTTTCTTTTAAAAACCGAAACTTATCTGATATTACTAAGGCACGCTAAAGAATTATCAATCTTCGGTCGGAATATCTTTAAACAATCGTAGACCGTGCTCTCAAATATCGATAAGTGACCATAAATGAAGGATTTGGTCAATATCGTATTGATATATGGTTTTATCGATCGACCATGCCAGACCTCCTGATTGATATATTAATAATGTTTTATGGTTTTGTTTTTATCACGGAAACTTTATTTTATAGTCGTATTTTTTTTAGATATGTTAATGCTGACGAGATACAGTATAGGATGGGCGATCCCATTCACATTTGATTATATCGCAATGACTCGTCGCTCAATTTGTCAGCGGATGAAAAACGATTGAAATCACAAAATAACATGATGATGTATTTAATATACTAAAAGAAGACCCACAGACAAATCAGTTCCAATTTTTAAATAATTTTATATTTATAATATTATATTATACGTACCTACGCACCTCCCTACCTACTATTTCGTGAGGTATAGGTACCGCCGCCCCGGAAACCATTATTGGATAACCAGCACCCCTGCCTTAGGTCACCTCAAGTGGTTCGCAACGTTTGGTGTCTTTGATGCGGTCGTGGAGCCGCAGTGGAAGGGATGGTTTCTTCTTCCATACCTAAAAAGACCCACCCCACAGCATCGCAAAAGATGATAGGTCCATAGGAAAATTATTTTTCTGTTGGCCTCCTAGCTAATATTAAAAAATCGCTAATCCAAATTCTTCAGTCAATTCCAATTTTGAAAAAGACTTAAATTCAAAGCATATAATATGTGCACATTAAACTATTTTTCACGAAAGGCTAACGCATTGCTCAGAACATCGAAATTAGTGTGTTTTATGATTCAAATCAGATAGATAATATTTTCTCATTATTTAAAAATTCCAAAAAAAAATTCAAAATTATTATTTTGGTTGTGCCAACTACTAATGTGTTAACAATTTATCCCTGGAAACCCTCTTCGCTTATCATAAACATTAACTGGCAGTGGCATTATCTAACTATGGCTGACGGTTGGCAGTGACAGTTTGATAATGTCTTCAGAAAGCGAAACAGCTGTTAAGCGTAATAATATTTTCACAGCAGAACGTCTTTTTAAATATACAGTTTTTATTAATTAATGATTATATATTTTTTTTTTTAAATACATAAAAATTAAAATGGTGTTAAACATGTTTTTAAAATTAAACTTGTTAACAAAAAATCATAATGATAGAGTTAATTATGACCGAAGGGGACAGGATCGAACTAGCTCGCTGATTATAGCAGAGCCCGACAAGTTTAAGGTTCTGGGTTCAATTCCTAGATCATTTTAGTTAATTTGCGAAGCGGGTGTAGATACCGCCGCCCTTTGGACCATTTATTGGTTCATAATGTTAGTTTTGTCAGGGTTTCAACGGTGGATGCGTCTGCCCATTATCTACGTGGCAGGCCGGATCGGTTGACATCTGAGGGAGACCTTTTGTGTTTTCCAACACTGACCCCAGATTTTCCACCCACCCCTCACACCTTTTTACGATCCAAAATTTCCTTTCCTTCTTTTTAAAAAAATACCCCCACACAGCATCCCCAAAGATGACGTGAGAGGAATTATTTTCCTCAAGGCCTTCTGTGTGGAGCTAATGCAAAAAAATATATTAAATTGTAACCAACGACAAGGCACCTAGCACCCTAGCACCTCGACTACACACTAACTTTCGGTAACTTCTCAATGTTCCCTAGGACAGCTGAATATTGCTAACATACAAACATTTGATGTCGAATAGTCATTGTGAACTGTCACTTATTTGTTGGCGATCTGCAGTCATGCCAGTAGAAGTCACCGAATGTTATCCTATCATACCTTATCGATCGAGGGTGCTAGGGGGCCAGATATCTCTTATTTGTTTTTCTCTTAGGTTAGGTTAGGTTAGGTTGTTTTCGTCACTAATATGGTTTTCAGTGATTAAATTTTATTTTTATTTTAGGTGAGAAAAATTTAAGTATATAATTTGATATACTCTTTTCTTAACTTTTTGTTTAGAGGACAAATTAATACTTTCCTTGCAATAATATAACACGCACATGAGTAGAAAAATATATAATAATTGTATAAAATTCAGCTCATCACAATTACATACAAACAACAGTTTATGTCGAATAGTCATTGTGAACTGTACTTATTTGTTGGCGATCTGCAGTCATGCTATTAGAAGTTACCGAATGTTATCCTATCATACCTTATCGATCGAGGGTGCTAGGGGCCAGATATCTGTTATTAGTTTTTCTCTTAGCTTAGGTTATGTTAGGTTTTTCGTCACTAATATGGTTTTCAGTGATTAAATTTTATTTATATTTTAGGTGAGAAAAATTTAAGTATATAATTTGATATACTCTTTTCTTAACTTTTTGTTTAGAGGACAAGTAATACTTTCCTTGCAATAATATAACACGAGCATGAGTAGAAAAATATATAATAACTGTATAAAATTCAGCTCATCAAAATTTTAGTCGGTTTGTTGCCCTTTTCAAACCTAATACGGAAATTACTCATTTGTAAATTCAGCACGAACCGTCCCTGTATTAGATTATTAAATATCTAAACGAACCCGCCCCGACCGACCCGCTTCGAATATGATCATAAGACAAAACACACTACGCGGTTAATACTGAGCATCAATTTGTTATTATAGGACAATATGAGTATTACACCCTGTCCCTGACTCAGGGCTGCCAAATGTGCGGAATTTAGAGCAAAATCCATTTATTATTAAAGGCTAAGAAAATATAAAAATGGTAATTATAATCTTAATTAATTTTTGATCAATTTTCCGGACATTCCTTTGTCATTTCTAAATTAATAGCATAATAGAATGTATATTTTTCTTCTCATCTTTGTCTTTTTGTAAACATTTACTCCATTAAAATGTATAAGGTTTTTTTTAAGTAAAACTTCTTTACGCACGCTTGACTTGGGGGGGGGGGGTAAGCTGGCGAATGCGTTACGAAAAGTGTAATGCGTTACGGGCGAGGCGTTATTCGTAATTTTATTTCGTTTTTGAATAATTTTATAAATACTGTAGGAGCAAGAGAGCGCACACTTTCTTTCTCTCTTCCTCTCATAGCCAGTGCATGAAGATTATTCGTAATTTCATTTCGTTTTTGAACAATTTTATAAATACTATAGGAGCAAGAGAGAGCAGTGCTTTTCGCGCACATTTTCTTTCCCTCTAGAAGTTTTACTTCAGTCGTGTGGTCTAAAGCACACTCGTATTTTTTTATTTTATTTTTTTCATTTTTTATTATTATTAATTTATTACAATTACAGTTGTGGGATTTTTTAAGGGATGCGGGTATTGAATTACCAACACCTCTATTAGATTGCTGCGTTTGGTGAGCAGGGATTACCTACCCATCAGCTGCGTGGCGGACCGGATCGGGAGAGGCCGGTTTGGGGAGACCCTCTGACCTCCCTAGCTTGACTCTCTCGACCCATCGTCGTTCACCGCAGCGTGAAGGATTCCGACTCATCCCTCATATCTTATTATTTGCCACAACTTCCTCTCCTTCCTTTTTCTTAAAAAGACCCTCCGCACAGCATCCCCAAAGATGACTTGGACCATGAGTGAAATCATTTACCTCCTGCCTCCTGGGCAGAGATTAATGTTAAAAAAATAAATATAATTTGTAAGAAACATTAATGTAACAATATAGTTATTTCAATATATTATCTAGTCTAATTTTCTTATATTATAAACTTATCCACCTCTAAATGAAATGTTAACAAAATTTCCACATAAAGAAACAATAAACAATTTAAAATGGCTAAAAGATTTTCTATATGTGATCTATCTAACAGAGTTGCTAATAGCTATTAGTAATCTAAAAATGAGTTGTAAATGTTTCGTTGTAAGTAAGAATGTTAATTACAGGTCAGATATTATAATATGAAGTGAAGTGCTTACTCTACTGCCCATTTTGTTGCTTGTTTTTGCTTGCTTCCAAAAATGATTAGTCTATGATTATCTATGATTTTGATTTCGCTATGTACACCATCAATACCTCCCAAAATGACCCATATATATTGGACATGATGTTTTTTTTAAACTATCAGAAAGTTTAGATTATTTGAAGACAATTTTGGACACATGGAAAAGACCACAGACAAGTTTCAATTTTTCATTTAAATATAAAATAATAATTTCGTGCATTAATGTATCAACGGACGTATCAACGGATGCGACATTGATTGAAGGTTGCCTGATTTGTGATTTTAAGGGTCGGCGTAAGCTGAGAGTCAGCATTTGACGCACGTGCAGAATTTGCAGGAAATGTATGGACCTGTGCGAAGCATGTCTTCCTCTCAGGATACGCTGTCTCATACAAGTCCATACATTTTCTGTAAAATCTTCACGCGCGACACAGGCTGACTCCCAGCATACGCCGACGTTAAATGCTGGCCAAAACATAACGTTTTTCAATTATTATTTGCTTGTGCGTGCATACACTGGCCAATAAGCAATGCATTCATTATGTAGTATCTAATTTTGTAGGTACAGTGTCAATAATGGAAGATACTCTTAGTATCGCCCTGGTTTAAGACCACCATTCAGAATTGAAACGTTTCTTGAAACGGCTTTAGCCGTGTTTAGTGACTAGATCTGAATAGCCAGGTACTTCCTCACCTTCCTCTTCATCGTCTCCTTCCCTTTCCCGCTTACCTTCAGCCTCATAACTTACGCCAATTGGGAATGCCATAGTCTCACTGGCTCCAGACGGGAACAGTTAAGACTCTTGTTAGGTATTCACTATAAAAAAATAAAAATAAATGTTAACTTAGCATTTAGTGATACTTACATCACTTTGATAATGCGAGATAATTATAGTAAAGCCTATAAATTAATTTTATACTGGAGGAACTGCTATAAACCAGCTGAGTTTCAGGAGAAATCCTGAATTGTAGCTGAGCAATGACCTTTCCGTCAATAGAATCAATGATAAAAGAACAAAATGTGTATTATCATAAAAAATCTATTGATGAATAATCACTTTATTATTATTAATTCCATAACAATAGTTTCATATTTCATTTATTATTATTACAGTTTTTTCACCAGCAGCATCTTCGCCTAGTAAAAACTAAAACTTCATTACGTTTGCTGCAAACATTTTTAATTAGAGCGTATATTCCGAAGGCAATTTCATTAATTTAATAATTGTTAACACTCTGTAAGCGCCTCCGCCCACTGAGGCAACTGAAAACCAACTAAAACCGGCTGTTTTCTCTGTCTTGATTGGTCAAAAAGCTTGTACAACCATAGACGAAGAACAATCAGCTGACAGCTGGCAACTAGCAACGGCCGCCCAGGGCAATCAGCAGTGACAGTCGCAAGTCACCGCTTGCGTTACCATTGACAACGGAGTTTTGTACGATTGTGAAGTGTGCGGGCCATCACATTGTCATACAAAGACAGTTGGCAGTTGAGAGTTTTCAGTTGCCTCAGTGGGCTGAGACGCTAAATGTTTCAAACAATAAATAAGTACCTAATAAAAATAAAACGTAGGTATTTAACTTGGATTAAACGGAAAGCAAAACTTTTATACTTTTATTGTACCTTTTTTATATATTTTCCATTCCGATTTTTTAAACAAAGAGTTCCTAACACAAGACACCAAGGTATTCCCGAGGGTGGCTAAAACTTGAGGGTCAAAAACACAATAGAAAAGAAAGAGTACAAAAAAATTGCATAGCTTATGTCCCCGGTAATGGAAACTCAATCAATTTATCCCGATTCCCACCGCCATCCCTTGCACATAGCCGTGGGCGGGGTGGGCAGGGCGGGGGGGGAGGGAGGGGGCGGCAGCTAAGTCGGTTGTATGTTGGGTTTAAGCGGACACACGTAACATGGTATTGTCAGACCGCGTACTCACATAATAAAGTGCCGGCTTATAAGTTCGCCGGGACTCTCGTACACTTAAGCTTCTGATCCACACTGCAATAGCGCGCAACGATGGCTGAGGCAACTAGTACAACAATCAACACCATACAAACAATCAAAATCTTATAACATGTAGATAATTTGACCCTTTTTATTACATGCGAGTGTTTTAAAGTAGTTTTCCTGATCGGTGTTCTGAGGCAGACGCGGGATTAGTACAAGTTTCGAGGTAGTAAGTGAAAAGGTAGGTCTTACATCCGTAATCAAAACATAATGAAAAAATCTTCTTTCTGTATTATCTAGTGTTGATTTTTGGTATTCATTCATATTTACATTATGAATATGAAGGAATGTGCTAAGGATACATTGAAACTTTTCCTACCTTCTCTATTTATTGGAATTAAAATAAAATATTAATTACATAAAATAAATACGAGCGTAAATTACTAAATAATTTATTATTATTAATATGAAGGTTTATTGTTTTGTTTGTTTTGTTTTTGTTATGTTTATTTAGATGTATGCACATTTTTTTCATACATCTAGGAAGAAAATACGATAATACAATTTAATAAATACAGTTTAAGAAATACAATTTAAGAGATTAATTTAAGAAATACAGTTAACTACAATTTAAGAAATACAGTTAACTACAATTTAAGAAATACAGTATAATATTTGTAATCTAATCAAAGATTGTTTTTAACATATATAGCACATGTCCTACGAAAAGTGCTAAGGTTTGAGGCTTCCTTAACGGCATTCGGTAGGTTATTATACAGTTTTTGTCCTTTATAAAACACGCTATTTTGGGTGCACGAAAGCTTAGTTTTGGGAAGCCTAAAATCTCTGCATCTTCTCGTAGGATAATTATGAACATTTTCGTGATACATAATATTACTTTTCAGATAACTTGGCCGCATATTCTTTTTGAGTTTGTACAACATTGTTAAGGTATTATTTTTATTTTATTCACCAGATTTACAGGAACGGGTTTAGTTTTTCCCATAGGAAAAACTAAACCCTTTCATACACTTTTCCATATAAATGATCATCTAGTAAATCCACGTTATGCAAGTGTATTATATAAGTATAATTAATACAAAACAATACAAGAACAACACGTTAATCTACCAAACTATTAAATGGGAATATAATTATATGTTGTTTAGTTGTCATCATATTTTAACCCATTCAGACCCCTTGAGCACAATTATGCACACTAACTTCAAAGCATAATATAAGGAGTAATTTTAAGTATTTTAAACGTTCCGCCTGTTTGTATTAAACTAGCAACATTATTTCTACCTAAAAATTTAACTAGTGGAGTTATCTTACCCGCAAAAGTTATAAATATCGGTTGTTTCGAAAAGTGCGATGAACCGTTTGACAGGAGTGCTGGTAGGTACATTTTGTTTTCATTGTTTTTATTAAAATTACAAAATTATATCATAAAAGAAGTACGCAGAAGCAATTCTAAAATGTTAATTACTATTATGTATAAATTTAAAATGTAAATAGTTAAATAAATAAGCGTATGGAAGCGTTTGAATTTTGATGTGCAGAATTATGCACAATCAGTCTCTATGATACCTTTACATGATGTATACAAAAAGTTGTACTCCTTTCTTTGCGATTTGGAAAACTTATGTTATGTTGTTAATTTTAGGAAAAATGTATAACTCTATGAAAAAAGAAGATTTGGAGGTGATTTTAGGATTGTTGGAGAATTATTCTGACTCAGACCTTAGTGATGATGATAATTTTGACGTAGAAGCTGAACGTTTGGAGGCGAGTTCTTTGGAACGTGAACCTTCGACTTCTACAAAACAAGTTAGAGAATAGGTGCAGATAAAAATTTTCCAGATGCTATCAGAGGCATTATGAAGATATTGCATTTTAAGAAGATGAACCATTGGATATCAGGGAAAAAAAATAATATAAAGGAGCGAAGGAGAATTTTTTTTTTACATATTTTTATAAAAAAGTTGCATTGCATGTTACTTTTGAAAATGGGGAGAACGACTATATTGGGCCTGCAATGAATTATTTTTTAGGTATATTAATGAAAGTGAACTAGAAAAAATGGCGGAATAAACAGAAATTTATGCCCTGCAAATTGGCAAACGTAATTTTAAACCAACGAAATTAAATCACTTATCAGGCTGCATATACGTATTGGAACCTTAAATTTTCCAAGAGTTCAATTGTATTGGAAAAGGCTCTTGGTGCAAATTTATTTCTGGATACGATTATCTGGGACAGATTTTTTCAACAATGAAACAATCTGAATTTAGTAAATAATTTGGAAATGACACACTCGTTTTCCGATAAACTTGCAAAAGTGCATACAATGCCATCAGTCAGAACACGTTGCCTGGAATTAAAGTCAAGTATTGTGTATCGATGAACAAATGGTGCCTTTCAGAGAAAAGTAGGAAGATGAGCCTTGCAGAACCATTAGTAAAGGCAGGTAAAAATAAAGCATTCAAAAGATAGTCCGGACGTCCAAAATATCCAGATACGAGGGAACCTGCACCAAAAGAAAAAAAGTTAGTGAAGAAGTTTGACCTAACGCAGACGTTCGACATGATAAGGTTGGCTATATGCCCCATTTTGACCAAAGAAAGCGATGTAAAAAAAACTCTCGCAATCAAAAAACTATTTTTTTGTGACAAATGCAAAATTCATTTATGTATAAAAAGGAATAAAATTTCATATCGTGGAAATACTTAAAATAAACTTCACATTTCACATATATAGGTTCGTAACTGTTCATAAGAATTTATATATTTCATTAATAATCGTTGAAAAATTTCTATTCAAAACCGATGCAACAACATTCTCCTTTCAGTGATCTGTGACCGTTGAGACCTGATGGGCATAATTATGCACATGTTCAATTTCCTAATAAACAAAACTAAAAAAATATTAAAAAAATATTTTTGTGTTATTAAAACCACAATAAAGCCTAATCCATTCTTAAATATTTTTTTTCTCCCTTAACAATAATTCAGGTCTGAATGGGTTAATTAAAGAAACAACTTTAAAAAAATACCCCTTTATGGCTAAGATTATTTTTGACTCGATCCATTGACTAACTTTTTTAATTCTTATAAAATTAGTCATAAAAAAATAAAAACAACTTTGGCGCTACTTTCCTCGTTCACATAATACCAAAAACACGCGGAGTTTTAAAGGGGTAAGAAGTCAAATCTTTCTGGCGTTTATATTCCTCCCTAAGACATTAATTTAGTAATTGAGTTAGGAATCGAATCCAGGAACTTAGCCTTTACGGGGGTCTGCTTTAACCACTGAGCTAATGGGATCCTATAGATAATATATTTTTTTATTGTTGATTGTCATTTGTGAGGTTAATTAAAAATAGTATACAGAATATCTTTATAATCTCCATTAGTTAAAACATCAATTTGTTCGCATTACTTGTAACAATTGTTTTTTTCTTGTGAATATTGTTTTTTTTTTTCAGAGTTAAGCGTGTTAAGCCTCAGCGGGTTAACGCCGCGTTTTATTTACTATTTAACAATCTTACTAATTCTCAACTGAGCTGGAACTTTTTCACCCCCTTAGAGGTATTTTAACGGCTACCCTTTAATGATAATGAAAAGGTGTTCGGTAATCAAACTCTCCCCCGCCGAAATGATCTTAATTAAAGTACGCCTCAATTGATTTTTAACTACGCCTCGGATTTTCTTTAACTGAACCGGGTGGGAGGCGACTCGTTTACGTCCCGATAATGCCCGGTAAAATAGGGGCACAATCCGTAAAGGACGTAACACTTCATGAATCGGAAGGAATTATTTAATTAGTTTGTTAACGGCACACAAACTCTAAAATTTTTACGAGCTGAAGGCTATAAAGTTGCAGAAAATCAAGAGAATGTGTTACTGAAGTCGGTTGTTGATTTGCATGCTTGTAAACGCCATGTGCGTTTATGTATTACGTGAACAGGTGTCTGGGGAATGAGAAACGATTTAATTGATTAATTTTATAAATATATATTTTTTTTATAAATATATAGGAGGAAGAAATGGGCTTGAGCAAGGATGGGATATTTATTTACTTATTTATTACAAACAATACAATACAAAATGAGCCTTTGTCTGTCCAACTGGGAAGTTGTGTATTTAGTACATAATATTCTTACTAACTAATTAAATAAATTAAATAATTTGTCTGACTCCTGACACGTTTATCAATGGTTATTTCACAATTCATTTATTTAAAATAACATATATAAATAGTGTATTTGTAACACATTTCAGTTCTCTGGTAAGGTTTGCAATCTCGCAATCCCGCATCGCACAACATTTGTTAGTGAATTTAGGTAGTTTTTTTTGGTGTTCAACAATTTACATTTCAATACTTGTTATAATCCTAGTACAACTAATAAACTATTTCAAATTTCACAGAATAAAATGCCTTTTTATTTCAGATAAGCAGAAACCCGCAATCGTGGTCACAGCAAATTTGATGCGTGAGTTGCCATGTACCTACTGCAGCAATAAGCGACGATTTGGGGCTGAAAAAATTGTGAAGTGTGCTCAAAATATGAATAAAGTTTTGAAAAGACTCAAGTATCTGATTCACTTCATTGTGCCACGTCTTTCTTGGACGTCCCCTACTCCTTATAGCATTCACACTTGCGTCATATATTCTCTTCGTTCACTCGCTCTACGTGCCCAAACCATCTGAGGGTCCCTCTCTTAATTTTACTCATTAGGCTTGCATTCGCATTGCATTTCGAACACGATCATACTTGGTTTTAACACACATATAAGGCCTAAGGGATCTCATTTACTTGAAATCTGGGGAAATGCATATAAAACATACATTATTGAATTACTGGTAATTCAAAATAAGGTAATAAAAAAACTGTTTCAATACAGTTCCAAAACATCCACAAAAAATTATATTCGAAAACAAAACTATTAACAGTAAGAAAACTATACGAATACAATATATGTCTCCTTATATACAAAATAAATAATAAACTCATACATACAAACACAGAATTTATTAAAACGTCCCAAGTACACAAACATTTTACACGATAACATACATAAACACCATCCACACTAACTATGGTAAACAATCCATTGGTTACGAGGGGGGCAACTTATATAATTGCCTTCCAGACAGCATTAAAAACGAAAAAAAACTGGATAGTTTTAAAAAAAATTATTAATTTTTTTTCTTAATCAACTAAATAGTGAAACAGAATAATATTGTATTATGTACAGAGTAATGTAAAATGTATTTATTTCAAAATCATGTAATATGTTTTTTTCTAGTCAAATAATCTAGTGAAAGAATTATTTTCTTTTTTCTGAAATAAAAACTTTAAAAAAAAAAAATCTTCCTTCCATCCTTCTTCTGCCAGTTCCATGCCTCACTGCCATATATCAGGGTAGGTTCAAGCACTCCTTCGAGGACTGCTAGCTTCGCTCCTTTGGACTTCTTTTTTTTGTTAGCGCTAACGGCATTCAGTCCTCCATTAATGGAGTTACCTGCATTTACCCTTCTTTCAATAAACAAAGTTATTGTTATTTTATTTTATTGAAATGATTTTCCAATTATTGAAGAACTATAAAAAAAACCTGCGAATTTTGATAGCAAAACTTTAGTTACATGGAGGTTTGTATTTCCCCGTAGTTCCTTAATGTCCTAAATAATTATTAAATTTGCCAAACTATTCTGCCGGGTTCATCTGTGCTTAGTTTATGTAGTCTCCATTCCAAGAAGGCTTTAAAACGGTGGCGTTTGGGTATTAAAAGGGATGTTACACTTAGTTAACGCGCAAGGGTTACGCCGGGGCTAAGTTTACAAGCTGGGGATGAAACGGACCTCACTCCCACCCACCCTGACCTCCCGGCACCCCCCTGGGGCCACCCACGGGACACTGGACTTATTAAATATATTGTTAGGTTGGTCGGTTTAGTTGACATAATCAAATGTAAAAGACCACTAGGGTGTAAATAAAAAAAAATAATATAAAAAAATAACTTGAAATATAGTAATTTCTACTAAATTGCTTGGAACCTGGCTATTCAGATCTGGTCAGAACCAAACACGGCTAAAGTCATTTCAAGTAACGTTTCGCTAATATCGTCTTCATTAAAATGTTAAAATTTATTTGCACACGCCGGGTTCGAACCCGCGACCTTCGGTTTAAGAGTCTAGAGCCATGCCTCTAGACACGCCGGCCGTCATTTCTTGGAAATTTTTTAACAATTTCTAGACATTTTGTTTTGAACAAGTGAATAAGAGATAAATAAAAATAAAATTACCGGGACGGGCGCCTCTACCAATTCGGCTATGGCCACCAATAATTGTATTTGTCAATATCAAATTTTAAATTTCAGAATTAACAATATTATCTTCTTTCCATTTTGAAAAGTTTTTTTTTTTTAAGATCATTTATTACTTAACTTTTTATACGTCTGCTACCGGTTTTGACACATCCGTTCCATTCACTAGCAAACTTAAAATTGTGTCGAAACCGGTAGCAGATATATAAAAATGTAAGTAACAAATATACATAGAAAATAAAACTTTTCAAAACAAAATGGTTGGAAATTGTTACAAAGTTAATGCTGAAGTAATACCAAAATGTATATATTCGACTAATTTTTTTCCTTTTCATTGGAAACAAGTGTTCTATGAACGTGTTTGTTACCTTGATAGTTGTCTCGGATAAATATATCCGATTTTATTTATATGGGACACCTATTGACCTTTTTGTAAAAGTCTAAACGATTATTATTTTTTTATATAAACAACTTTCTCAGAGGAATATAAACGCCAGAAATATTTGACATTTTACCCTTTAGCACTCCGCGTGTTTGTGCCAAAGCTGTTACTTTTTTTATGAATAATTTTACAACTATGAAAAAAAGCTAGTCAAAGAAAATAGTCAAAAATAATCTTGGCCATGAAGGGGTATTTTTTAAAAGTTTTTCTTATATAAATTCATATTAATTAAATGACCATGCAGAAATGCACTCAAGACCATGCAGAAATTGGTTGCCTATTTATAACTTTGTACCTACTTATAATTGGATACGTTTTTTATATTTTATATTGATAATTTATTAATTATTAGACTTATAATTGTTCTACTTTATTTATAATTTAACTGTATTTATAACTATATGGGACGTGTGGGATTGCACTATCCTCCCCACATCCTGGAATAAAACATTATTATTATTAAATGAAAAAATAAAATGTTTAGTACTTAAGGCTTATATTTTTTGTAACGTAATTAATAATTTTATTTTAATTCCAATAAAGAGATAAGGTAGGAAAAGCTTCAATGTATACATATTATACATATTTTTCATATTCGTAATTTAAACCGATTCGTAGTATAGATAAATCTTAATAATAATTTGGCGTATAGCTTCATCTTAAGGGTTATTTCTTTTATTGCATTAATATGTAAAACCACAAAGTAACTACTATCTACCAATATGTAAAAAAATAATATAAGTAACCGAAAATAATTCAATCCTCGTTTTTAATGTTTATGGTAATTATTAGTTATAATATTAAATTATCAAAAGGATTAGCTTCCTAACACGAGGTTTGCAGGCTGCAACCAGTCACCATAATGAAGTTAGACACCCCCCTCCCCTCCCCGCGGTTCCACTCACTCCTCCCCACATTAGCATCCTGATCCTCACTAAGACCGTATATTAATTTGGAAACCTCGCCGGATTGGTCAGCGGCCGATCCCTCCCGCCATAACTCCCATAGTGTAGATTACTGATATTACAATCAGAGAAATTGAGGTTTAAATGTGACGGGCTGCCCCTGCTCACGATTACAAATATTAAATATTTCAACAACGCATTATAA
This sequence comes from Limnephilus auricula, assembly GCA_951813805.1. Classification (NCBI taxonomy): domain Eukaryota; kingdom Metazoa; phylum Arthropoda; class Insecta; order Trichoptera; family Limnephilidae; genus Limnephilus; species Limnephilus auricula. The sequence continues at coordinate 3,231,496 of OX638391.1, forward strand.
TATTAATTGAAACAATGGTTTATGTAATATGAAAGTTTTTTTTCTGTCAGTTAATGAATAAGTTATGGAAATAAATTTGACTCCTTTTCACAGAGTGAAAAATGTTGAAAATGTGTAATTTTTATGTTTATTAAATGAAACAATATCTTGGTATACTATTTTTATTACGTACTGAAACAGTTTTGACTTTCAACTTTCGACATTCCCACGCATCAAACGCCACGACCTAGTTGCGCCATTATTTCTTAAAATTTCAGCGAAATTCGTGTGTAAGCACTTAAAAATGATTATTTTTGTTTTACTGGGTTCGGAACCTTCCTACCCAGTGATCGGAGTCAACCGCGCTAGTAACTGAGCCAAATCGCGAGTTGGTAAGCTCGACATTTATTTTGCATATAAAGTGCCTTGATTTCTTCGAATTCTGGGAAATGCTTATACCTAAGAGTATTGATATTAGAGAGACGGCATGTGAAGTGTGCCCGCGCGCTCCAAGTGTGCCTTTTCGAGAATTCTACCCACACGGCTGACATTGCCTGTCACCATGTAAACTGGCTGCTGTCGGAACGTATTAAACGGCCAAAAACCAGCAGCCAATGTAAGCCGTTTGGGTAAAATTCTCGAAAAGGCACACTTGGAGCGCGCGGGCACACTTCACATGCCGTCTCTCTAATATCCATACTCTTAGGCTTATACCGTCAATTTATATCCTATATATATATATATATACCTATGTCCTCTTGGGTACGATTGATTGCCAGCAATTGACAGAATGCATTGTCATCGGAAACGAGTCTCTCTTCCGAGTTGCAACTCAACCGGATATAGGGATGTGAATTAATTTCTATTATTAAGTTTTAATTCATTCCTTCATTCACCAAATCGAAATTCCAATGGTGTTCAACAAAATTAGGTTAGGTAATTGCTAAGGTAAGGCTAGGAGATTCATTTTTGAATGATGAATCTGAAGTGTTATTGTTACATCATTAGTCTATAGGTAAATAAGCATGCTGAAGGTAAAATTCTAAAAATATATAAGTAGATTAGTTGAGTATCTGTGGCCAGCGTGTTCTTTAGATTCCGTCATCTGTCACTTAGCATTAAAGAATGACACTGCCTCGTATGAATATCACGTGTAATCTTTGATAATTAGGGAGTGCGACCGGACCAGGGATAGCAAACCGGTACACTGACCGGTACGGCGACCGGTAATCGGAAACAACCAGGTTGGGAGAGATGAATAATTATTATATGAGATAAAGGGTCACAAAAAACTGTTACAAGTGTGCATTTTCTAAATAATTCTGCGGTGCGTCGATTCAATTTGTTATAAATCCTTCCAATTTGTAAATGCATTAAGAGGATATTACCGGAGAATACCGGAAATTGGTCCTTTTTTAATCAAATTCTAGACTAATTAACTCTTTTTTACAAAAATACATAAATTGATTTTGAAATATTGTTATTTTATCTTGTACACGCAGTTTTAAAATTTAGAAAAACTAAGTGCATTTTTAAGATACTAAGGTTACACCGTAGTTTGTTGGCAGATTTGTTCAGTTTTCAAACGATAGATTTTATTAAACAACACAAATTTCACAACAATTTCAAAATCACACAACAAAATAAATCACTACATAATCTAGTCAACACAGTTTTAATTTTAGTTAAATTAAAATACATATTTTTTATTTATTTATTTAAGGTCTTACAAACTAAAATCTTTAACATAAAAATTACATACTTATTTTGTTTAAACATTATTGAAAAATCATAAAAACTTATGATCAAAAAATACTTACAAGAAGTACACGATATTTAATAATTTATCACCGTGCGTTTTGAGCATTTTTATTTCTTACTTGATGTAGGTATATATTAAAGCAAAGTTTTGAATGAAATAAAAAGATATTAAATTTTTAATTAAAAAAAATTGATACGGGGAATAATCGATCTTTCTCATTGGAACCTCCCTGTACAGGTGCAAGCATTTTTAAACTTTTATTCTCAGCCGCTGTTCAATCACTCTTAAATTATACGTGTAGGTTCATACATATATAACCTCATGTATACAACTGTTTACTTATAATCTCAAGTAAAAGCCATTTAATGGAGTTTAAATAAATAAATACTTACATATTATATAATATATTATGGAGATAATATTGAAACGTGGATGATAGTAACATTTTGAAATGAATGGTTATGTATGTTGCAATCAGGTAAGGATATAGAAAAATAATTAGAAATATTATACCGCAGCCCCGGGAACCATTTATTATTTATACCGCATGTAGTCTGTTTCATGTTGTGAGGTTCGTCCTGGTCTGTGCGGTGGATGCATCTCTCGGAATATCTCCTTGCATCGCAGTGAAAAGGAAGGGTTCATAGGTCCGTCACTCTTGGAGAAACTGACCCCCAGATTATTACCCACCCCCCATACTTTTTCCTTCCCAGAAGTTCCTCTCCTTCCTTTCGAAAACCCTCCACATAGCATCCCCAAAGATGACTTTCCCTGAGAGGAATTGTTTTGCTTGAGGCCTCCTGTGTAGAGCTAATATTAAAAAAAATCAATAATGTTACAAACAGCCAAAAAAATTTAAATAAAAATTACACACATCACAAAGCTACCGTTTTACCTTGGAAACAGTCACAAGTCACAGCACGCCACTCACAACGCGTGTAGATTTATTTAAAACAATGTCAGAAATAGATAGTTACCCTAGTGACAGAGGTGAGATAATCATAATATATTATTATTTAGATCAGCCGATAGTAATCTACTCGTATCTACATAAATAATTAATTGCACTTATTTATGCAGTGCATTAGAAAACTACTCTGAAAACTGAACTGTTTTTACGTTCTTTTGTATTCCATAGTTTCAGCTCGCGATTGCATGTAACGAATCAGCAATGAGCTGCTTGCATGATGTTTTTAAAATCGGTTAAGAAAGGATTTCAAATGCATCTAGTGTTTACCGGATATATTCTGTCAGAAAGTCAGAAAATAAAATTCAAATAAATTAAATGTTTCTAAATGTACACGTAAATTAATTACTGTCTATGTAGAGTGATAGAAAATGTTTTTATTAGTAATAAACAAATAATTTCTATAATACAAAAAAATTAACACAAACATAAAAAGTTTTAAAAATGGCTCGCCTCACTTTTTTTTCTATACAAAATTACTGATAATTAAAACAAGTAACAACACATATACATATTTTTAGCTAAATGTATTATAAACGCTACCATCAACTCGCTTTTTGACGTTTCGCGTAAAATATTTTTGTTTAAATTCCCAAAGTTTAATTTTTTTTTTCAAATTGCGTTTGAAAACTTTGATGTCCTGAAGTGTCAGTGTGTAATTTTTAATTATTTTGCAGTTAACTTTTGATTTTAATATAAAGCGTGGCATTTTTTTCTTTCTAACACCGCTTAGATCTAATTTCTGACCATGATAGTAAGGGAGACTTGCGTGAGATTTCAACGGCCTTTGTATTCCAGGGGTAAGACTCTCGAAGTCGCGGATTCAAACCCGGCGTATGCAAATAATTTTTATTTAATTAATTTGAGTTATTTCTATGAATTAATTAAAAATACTACATAGTATATTGCCTCGCGTTCTAGAGTGGAAGATACTGTCAATATCGTCCTTGTGTAAGATCACCATTCAGAATTGAAAAGTTGTTCGAACAAACTAGCCTGAACGGTTAATTATATTTTTGAAAAATGAGGTGACAATAGCGTTTATATTACATTTGTCTAATAATATCTCTGTCAGTTTTTTTTTTTTTTTCATTATCAGTAATTTTAGAAAGAAAAAACCATTTTAAAACCTTTTTTATATTTGCATTCAAAACGTTAATATTTTGAACATTATATACAATTCTGTATGATTATTTCTAATAACAGCAATTAAGAGGGTATTTCATATTCTTCCAAAAAGTTTTTTTTTTCTTTTAAGGTGTATTTAGAAATGTTCCATTTATTTGGATTTTATTAAAAAGCGGAAATAATCTGACCTCCTGATGGAATATGCCCGAGACTGAAGAAGTTAAAATATGTATAATAATTTTAAGCATTTTTATATTATCGGTAGTAAATCTATTTACTTGATTTTTTGTAACATTTAAAAATACATGCAAGTGGCTCACATAATTAATACTAATACTTCTTCACGATCATTGAAAAATGTAAAAACATGACCATCTACTTTATGTTCTACCTATACCTACACACTTACCAATTAATATTATTGCATTAAGCCAGTACAATCGTGTGCATGCGATGTTACTATTCTTCCAAGAGCAAGTAATCATTTTACATTTTATTACAGGTATAAGCTTCCTGAGAAATATACTTATAATGCTGATATTATTGTTTTTGTAAATCTATTTTGGCAGCTCCCACAATATATGAAATGTTTAAAAAACTACAATACGTATACAGTATGTTTAAAGACAAACTTTACTAATTTTAACTATTTATTTAACCAATGATTCCTGACATTATTTGGAGTAAAAAATGTAAATGTAATTTAGGTTTCCGTAGACTTTTATTTAATCAACTTTTTTTCATCCAAATTTAAAAAAAAAAAATTCTTTCACAGGTTGTATTGGTCACTCAGTCGAATAACCGCTCAACCCTTCACCCCTCACCCGCCTCTAACAGTCTAATTCCTTATAATTTTTATGTTTTATGTTGGAAAAATAACTTCTAAAATGTCAGCGGAGACCACTAATTCAATTAGATTTTTAACTTTAAATAACTTTATTATTTTTACATTAGCTCCATACAGGAGGTCCTGAGGGAAAAATTCTCTCAGGGCCTGAGTCATCTTTGAAGATGCTGTGTGGATGATTTTTTAAGGGAAAGGAAGGAGAGGAAGTCCTGGGAAAGACAAAGGTTTGAGGAGTGGGTAGGAATCTGGGGATAAATATGTCCAGGAGTGAATGAGTCGTGTGAAGCCATCCCTCCCACTGCGGTGCAAGGCGATGGGTCGAGAGGGTCCGGCTGGAGAGATCAAAAGGTATCCCTCAACCACTCTATCCCGATCCGGCCTGCCCCGCAGATAGTCGGCAGACGCATCCGCCCCCAAGACCCGGAGAAACCTAACCCCAATGAACGTGGGCACCCGTGCTAAGTCACCAAACGTAGCGAACTACTTGAGGTTACCCGCCTCCCAAATAATATCAGGAATTACTATATATATATATATATATATATAAAAACAGGTATATTTAAAAAACTTTCAGGAATAATAGTTAGGTAAGAGCAACCTAAAAATTGTTTTTCTTACGTAAAATATATAAAAAAATATAATTATAAAAAATACTTCATACTTTCCGGTCATTTTTAACTCGAGCGCTTCGCATTTCAGCTTTCTCTAAATTTGTTTATGTGTTCCATGTCCGGTCTAACCTGTGAAGATGGGAGCCGTGTTGGATGGTACCTTTTACTCCGCCAGAGTTCGCTCGAGCGTTACGAGCTGTCAAAACGGAATAATCAACAAAAGGCGAGGTCTACAGAACTATTAATACTTAAAATATATATGCATCTAGTAAAAAAAACACATTTCAAAATATTGGTTTTTTGCATGCATACCGGAACAGTAAAAGGAAATACACAATGCGAAAATAAATTAAGTTATTATGCCATGTTATCCGACGTTTCGGACAGCATTGCAGTGTCCATCATCAGGGCAAATGTTTAATGATGGACTCTGTAATGCTGTCCGAAACGTCGGCTAAAGAGGGAGGTATCGTAACACGACATAATAACCTAAAAATAAATCACGATATACTTTTGGCCGTGGAAATCTCAAATCATATCAGATTGATTGAGTTGCGCTACCTCCTTCTTTAGCCAACGTTTCGGACAGTTTTATAGTGGTATATCATTACTGATGATGGACACTGTAACGTTGTCGGAAACGTTGGCTAAATAAGGAGGTGGCCCAACACGTCATAACACCCCAAAAATACTTTTGGCCGTGAAAACCTTAAATCATGTACAGTTTTTTTATTATTTATTGTTATCATTTGGAGATTTCTTAGATTTCATTTTATTTGAATTTGAACTCAAAATCCATCTAATTTTCAAGTCCTATTCAAGTTCTATTTTCCGAGTACTGTAAACAACAGGCCCATGATGAAATAATAACTGAAAATATATTTTTTTAAATATTAACCTACACCTTATTATTATTTTAATGCTATCTACAATAAAAAAAAAGTTTCCGTTTTTTTAATTGTAGATAGCATCTTTTTTCCTATAACATATTATTTTACTTTAATTTACCTTTATACCTACCATTTATATAATTCATTTTTAAAGTTTTTTTTATCTAAACATTGTGTCTCTTTATCATACACCTATTATGTAAAAGCCCACAAGGGCGTTGAAAATGAATAAATAAATATTTTAAAAAAAATTAAAAAAAACTGAACTTCAAAATTTGATCAATTGTTCAAATTCTGTGAACCAACTTGCCCTTAATTTTTAGAAAAACGCAAAAATATACAAGCCGTTAAGAATTTTATTAAGATATCACACCTTTTCAACTTTTTACACCACTGAACAAAATTTAATGCAGATTGGCTGAATTAATATTCAGATCATGTTCACTTTAACTCGCCCATGTTGTATCTGATGCGGATATTAAAACCTCTTTAATGAGTGCGTTTTCCTTCTTAAGGCTTTAGAAACAGAGTCAGATTGATATAACACGCAAACAAATATGTTTTTATACATGACTTGCTCGCTGCTGCCAACACATTAGCACGGCTACCATGAAATATTAGCCAATTAAAGGAATATTGTAAAAATTAATATCTACGAGCAGTTTCTGCACTTGCAATAAATGTTTTATTGGTTTACAACACTGAAAACAAAATCACGAGAAGTTTTATGTGATAGGAACACTTATGTTGACGCCTTTTGTCTCCTGTAGTCCCGACAGATCAATTTAATTGATTTTAATTTTAGGTATATTTATCTGACTAAAAAAGATACTCAAGATGTCATGGGACACCAAAATTTCATTAACATTTTTTACTCGAAATAATTTCAGGAATCCCTTGTTAATGTAGGTTCCTTTGACCCTGAATATATTTTTTTTGCCAGTGAGACTTTGGAATCCCCAATTAAGGTATTATATATGATGTTGAAGAGGGATGGACGCTAAAGCCATTTCAAGTAATGTTTCGTTTCTAAATGGTGGTTTTCACCAGAGTGATACCTAAAGGACCTACCAACCGCAAATATGCGTAACTAGGTACTATTATTAATAAATTTATAAATTGCACAATTTAACAACTCGGATCTATCGCCTTTGTATCGGTTTTTCGTCCTAATGAACTGCAGATTGATAAATTAAATGTTTCTGAAAATAGTCGAATAATAAAAACTGTTTTTAAAAGATGATGAAATACGCTTTGAAATTATAGTATTACAAATTAAAATTAAAATTTGTAAATATTAAAATTTAGAATGCAAAAAAATTATAAAATTTTATAACCTAAAAAAATAAAAAAAAATTTTTACATTAACTCTTCATAGGTGGCTCTGAGGAAAATAATTTCCCTCAGGGCCCATGTCATCTATGAAAATGATGTGTGGATATGGCATAATCCAGAAAACAATAATAAAACACACATTACGCCTTTATGTATTTTACTAAAATTTATTATCTCATCTTGTTGAATTTTGTTTCTAAAATTGAGGCTTCTGCACGGGTTAGGCACCCAGTGTTATCAACTTATGTTATAAAATATAATTTATTTTACAAAATACATAAATAAATTTATAATTCTCCCCTAAATTAATTGACGAGAAAAAAAAACAAATCATTATCCTATTTCTTATCAGGGGATTGCGCAGAGAGGAAGAACCAATATACTTTTTTTTCTTTAAATTGAAACTCTTCTTTTAGTACAACGTATCAAGTATAAAATTCCGTTGTTGTCCCCAACTTATTCATTCGCTTCCGCTTCATTCTCCTGACACTCCTTTCTCCGCACATCCGCTCTAATCATAAAAATATCTCGTCGGGATGCATTCACAAAATATTTGAACATATTAGTTGCTCCATTATTAACCTGAACATTTAAAAATAAAAACAAAAAACAAATTCTCCAAATGTATGACTTTCTCGTTTTTCTCGTACGATGAGAAAAGCTGATAAAATTTACATATCCGTACATACATATTTAATCAATCACTCTTTTTGTCTCGTAACGATTTTTTCAGAATGTGAATAAGTGATCACGGTGTGAATTATTCACCCGAGAGTTTATTATGCCGTTCCCATTGCGTGAAAACATTCGTAAATTGTAAAAAATTCTGTGATTTTAAAAATGGAAATTCATTGCATTACCCATATTAAATTACTTGGATGTGACGTATAAAAAATTTCCGAAAAGTTCAGGAGCTTAATAATAATGATACGTTAAAGTAACTAGAAAAACTCTCTTTTTAATTTTTGGAAGTTATTCCCATCAATGCAATATATGATTTAAGAAGAAGATAAAAATAATAACTTAAATTAAAAAAGGAAAATGAACAAGACACAGAAAAATAATAAAACATAATGGTCGTAACTGGGACTCGAACCCAGATCTCACGTCTCAACGGGACGGCGCTCTACCAATTCAGCCGTAAAACCGCCGTAATTATCAAAGTCATATTTCAAATTTCAGAATTAATAATATAATCTTCGACTAATGTTTTTATTTTTCTATATTACCGTCAGCTACCTTTTTCAGCTGACAAGTGTTCAAATAACGTATTTGTTACCTAGATAGTGTCTCGGATAAATTTTATAATTTTATAATCGGATATTATTTTATATGATATTATAATATTATTTAAATTAATTAATTATATATAATATAAATTAATATATGATATGTTAATTTATATGATTTTATGTCTCAATGACTGACTTGGTTGAGCGCCGTCCCGGTAAGACGTACGATCTGGGTTGAGTCCCAGTTTCGACCATTATGTTTTATTATTTTTCTGTGTCTTGATCATTTTCATATTTTAATTTAGATTATTATTGTAATCTTCTAAGGGAGATCTGGCACAGTTATTAAAGGTATACAACAAGATTACTTCAACTTCAAAACGTATTCGACTTAAATGAGAACAATTTAACCTTCCACAAAGAAAAAAATAGATAATCAAAACAATAATAGAAATACATTTTTAAAAAATAGCATAACTACTCTGAACACAGCAACAACAACGAATAGACTAGATAAGTTGGATCAATGACAAATTAGACTGAAAGCTAATTGAAAGAAGAAAAGTTTCACAAAGAGAAAAGAAAAATACCTCCAAAAAATAATGCAAGCCAAAAAATCATAAAACCTTTCAAAAACCACAAAATACCTGGAACAACCAAAAAACAGACTGAACACTGTTTCAAAAAATTTGAACAATTCTTCAAATATTTTCATTTTTGTGTTCTGTTATTGTATCATTAAAGACCAGTTGCTTCATAAAACCGAAATATCACAGAACTTAACAGAAAAATCAGAAAAACATAACACGAGAGAGACTTTTTAGTTGGGAGACTTTTTTTGAATTTTTATGAATTTGAAATGTTTTTCAAATGTTTCCGCAACTAAAGTCTCTCATCTGTGGGAGTTCCTCCGCTGACGAGGCAACTGAAACCAAATTAAAACTAGCTGGTTGCTATGGTTTCCAACCAAACTTTGATCACGCCGCTACTCAATTTTACAATTTCTGTAATTATCTCAGCTATTTTAACCATAAATGAAGAACAATCAGCAGCAAATCGAAAAACAAAACAAAAACTAGAAAACTGACAACAAAACTGGCGCAACCACGGCAAACAAGCAAAGTGGCAGCGGCTGGCAACGGCAACTAGCAGGGCGAGTCGCGAGTCACTGCTTGTGTTGCCATTGACAACGGGTTTTTGAGAAATTGTGAGGTGGCCATCACATTGACATACACAGGATAGTGAGTTTAGTTGGAAACTGTTTTTTTTCAGTTGCCTCGTCAGCGGAGGCACTTACTTTTAAGTTTTCGTTATATTTATTATTTTTTACAATTTAAGATTTTTATATGTTTCACCACGATTTAACCAAATTTTATTGAAACATGTCAAAAAGTTACGTGCAGTTTTGGATTTTTTTAATATGCACCAGAATTTCCGAAAAATAATTAATGCTTTGTTAGTGTTATTTTAAAATTGACCAGCTAACCATGATAAATATCACCGGGCGTTTAACCAAATCTCCCGAATAACCACCGCCAGTGGGATGAGAAATATCTCCATCGGTTACGGTGCCATTACAAACCCCAGCCAAACGCCAAACTGCCGGCAGAGCGGCTGCCACCTATTGATAACGACTGGAAACACATCCTGCAATATGGTTATTACGCACCAAATTATACAGCACCGAGTATGGAAACGGTGGTGTCATTATTGTGGTTTTTGGCGCAAAACCATGCTATTTAACTGTGTCATCGTCGGTTTTATTAAACACCATAGCGCTACGGAATTACACGACCGGTGGCCAGTTTTTCAAGCCTTGTTATAAATCAATTGTTATTTTTTTTTACGTTAACTTTATACAGGAGGCTCTGACGAAAATAATTTCCCTCAGAACCTATGACATAAAATTTTTAGCTCCACACGGGAAACCCTGAGTAAAAAAATCCCTCTGGCCCTATATCATCTTTAAACATGCTATGTGGAGTGTCTTTTTGAGGGGAGGAAGGAGTGACCTCGGGTTTCTTGTTTGATGATCTCGTTGTAGGAGGATGGAGACACAAAGGCCAGCAAATCATTCCACCGCCGAGCTCCAATCCACAGTTCCACAGCCGAGCAGCCAGCAAATCGTTCCACAGCCCGTTTCTGCACAGAGTCGAAGTTTTTTCAGATATTTTAGGGCTCTAGACCAGAGATGGCTGCCATATTCAACCATGTGGCATACTTGCTACACGGAGAAAAATGTTATTCTAAAATACGATCATTTTCGTTGTTTGTTTTGGCCGTGAAAATATAAGATCATTTTATTCGTAAAAACGGGACTGAAGTTCTTACGAACAAATTAACATTGTTTCAATGTTTTATTGGCGGGAAAATGTAAGAATAATTTGTTGGTATACGTACGAAATTACGTATACCAACAAATTATTCTTACATGTTGCCGCCAATAAACATTGAAACCCTGTTAATTTGTTCGTAAGAACTTCAGTCCCGTTTTTACGAATAAAATGATCATATTTTCAAATAACATTTTTCTCCGTGTATCGGTACCGGGTTAGAAGTTGTATACTATTAAAGTACGAGCAAGCCCTGTATAGTTTAGTTTTTTTAAGTAATTTGTTGTATTTTAAATTTTATATTATGGATAAAAGTTTGTGTACATTTTCACAATTTTTACCCAACCCTCATACCTTCTTGCGTCCCAGAACTTTCTCTCCTTCTTTTCGATAAAAAAATCAACCACACAAAGCATTCCCAAAGATGAAAAAAGCCCTAGGGGAAATAGTTCTTCTCGTGGCCTTCTATATGGTGTTAATGAAAAAAACGTCAGTTGGAGTTATGGCATTCTTGCTGGTGTGCTTTTAAAGGATTACTCTCAATCGAAGTGCCTAACTTAAAATGCTAATTGTTTTTCTTATGGTGAGGTTAGGTACTAATTTTATAATAGGTTATTTATAAAACATTTAAGGATAATGTATGGTTATTTGCAACAAAGTAATTTAAACACATTAAAATAATTAATTGTTACCCATTGATCTTAAGAGCATCATTTAGCAAACTCGGTCCAAACATGGCGGATTCTCATCGTTGTCTAGCCGAGGATTCCGATAATATTTGTATGGAGAGCAATAAAAATGGAATTGAATAATAATATGCTAATAAGGCAATTTAAATAAACCCCACTGAGAGGTCGCCCATTGTCGGGACATGTGTATTCGTTTAATTAAATCAAGAATGACATTAAATTACACAGCGAATGACTCTATAAATCTATTTAATACAGAGATGGATATAAAACAGAACGTAATTTATATTAATAGAGGTTTTTTTCCCTAGACTAATATTTTCGTTTTTTTGTTAAATCTTGAGCATTAAGTATCAAGTTTTACTAAATTAATCCGAAATAAACATACACCTACTCACAATCTACATAGCTACCAATCAAATACCCATGTGTTAAATTTTTGTAACTCAAATTTTTGTACTTTCAAATTGGCTTAACAATACGATGAAATATCGACAATACAGCAAAAATATGATTAACAACAACAAAAAATATAGGTGGAGGATAGGAATACAATAAAAGCCTACAGTAAGAGAACCTAGACGAGCCTACGACAGTCTCAAGCATAATGATATGATAGATAATGCTCAGATCTATTGAAGCTTCATGAAACAAATAAAAGATCTGGCATAGTGACTAAAGGTATAGTTTTAATAAATAATAAGCTTCAACAAAGATAGTAAAAAATGATAATAAAAACAATATAAGAAATAAAATTTTTAAAATTTGCAAAAACTACTACACGCTGTACACTATATAACAACAACTACATTGACGATAGATAAAATAGAATGCAAACTTGTTGAAATAAGAAAGCTTTCACAAAGAGAAAAGACGAACACCTACAAAAAGACAGCAAGCCAAAAAAACACAAAATCTTTACAAAACACCCAAAAGTCCTGGAACAATAAAAAAACAGACTGAACACTAAGAAAAACCAGGAAATCTTCACAAAGTCAAAATGGTCAAGAAAAAACACCAAAAAGATCTGCTTAACTAGATTTTGGTTTCAAAATTGACAAAATTGCAAAATATTAAATGTATTTTTCTTCTCGACTGAAATAAAGTGCAATACACATTACATTTAAAATTTTCCGTTTATAGATATTATTCACGATTGCGAAAAGGATATAAATTTACCACTTTGCCAATTAGGAAAAATTCCGACAGTATTTATTTGGTGAGGACATTTTTTTGTCAGCATCGTCCAAGATAGCTTCTGCAGTTAAATGCTAGTCCAACTCCCCATAAAACGACAATGCAACAAAAGGGCCAGTCTTTTTATATATATGTACCTTTGCTATTTGGACTTTTTGGTTCGTTTGCAAGATTGGTGTGCTGAAGGTTGAGTTATTTGCCTAAATGAAGTTTATGCTATATTCTGTGAGTATTAAAATTCTCGTCGTGTTTTCCATTCTTCGTGAAATGCCTTTCCGTGTTTCTTGATAGCACACGGCGGACACTGCGTCAATATTTCAAATACCGCAATTCCATCATAATTAAATCATAATTGGTTTAATCACAAAAATTATTTATGACAGTTAAATTGATATTATGGCTAATGTTGGAATTTTTTTGCGAGAGTTGTCTTATCTGTTGACAGTTATTTGTTTAAGTACAAATAACTTTAATATACCGGCCGCGTATGAGTCTTGTCGACATTGGTTATTTTCAACTTCTGAAAAAATATATAGCGAGCGTCATACACAATTCCTAAGTCCTTCCAAGTCGCCGTATGCTTCAGTGACGTATCTTTCATTTTATGACATTATGTCTTTTGTGATATGACGATGTGACCATGTGACGATGTGAAGATATGATGAAGTGACAATATGCCGATGTGACGGTGTGACCATGTGACGATATGACGATGTGACGATGTGACGATGTGACAAAGTGAGGATGTGACGCTCTGACGATGTGACGATATGACGGTGTGACGATAAGATGATGTTCAACGAAAGCAGTCTTCCGTACAGGGCCTCCATTGATATGCTTGGTGCAACTCTAAGTGACCAGCTCAGGTACGGGGGCTCCATCGAAGCCAGAATTAAGCTAGCCCCTCAAAAACTGGGCGTACTGTACAGAGTCCGCAAATACATTAGTTGTATACCACTGCTAACCCTGTTTGCAACGGATTGCAATATTTAGAGCACAGGCGTCGGGTGGGAATGCTATCCTTGTTCTATTGGTATTTCAATGGAAGATGCTCCGAGGAACTAGCATCATTGATCCCCTCGGCACCGGTGCATAGTCGGGAAATACGCCAAACGCGTGCCCAATATATGTACACGGTTGAAATTTGTCACATGAGAACGGGTCGCTTCTACGAGTCGTTCTTGAGTTCAATAGCTCGGCTGTGGAACGATTTGCCGGCCTCTGTGTTTCCTCCCTCCTACAACATGGGTCTCTTCAAGAACCATGTTCACTTCAAGACCCATGTTCACTCCTTCCTCTCCTCATCTCCACAGACCCTCCACACAGCATCTTCATAGATGTCTTAGTCCCTGAGGGAAATTATTGTCCTCAGTGCCTCCTGTGTGGAGTTAATGTAAAAAAACTTTATACTCCGAGATATTTATGATTTAATTGTCCAATTGGTTTTTTACATTTTGGAATAGGAAGTATTGATATAAAACAGATATTCAGATTATCTCAGAGTCTTTTCCAATTAAATCCTCCAAATCACAAGATCTCTATCCTGAACAAATAAGAAAAAATTAGATAATACGTAAGTGTGCACAAGCATTAAATTTATATATTTTTTAATTCAGTAACGTTGCTGTGGGAAATTGGTGTGTTTGTTTCGTCGTTTTTTAAGTACTCGACAGCGCATTGTCCCAAATTCAGTTGCAGAAAAATAATAGCACAGTAGGGTATTTTCACAAACGAGGGATTATGTTGAAAATGTTTGGAATATTTAAAGATAATTTTACTGATTTCAATCATCCTACCTAAAAATGATTGTTTTTAAGTTTTCATTAAAATTTATTGATTTTAAAAACGATCAAAAACTGACAAAACCAAAACGGCCCGTGGCTGGCAACGACGCAACACACGCACGAAAACAAACAAACAAAGTACTACTGTCCAATTTTTTTTTCAAAGCCGGGCAACGCTTATGACGTCACAACTTTGACTCGCTGAAGAAAATGTATTCGTCAACATAAAAATAAATTAGAAATGCCCTAATAATCGTAATTTTTTGCTTAATTTTTTTAAGCAATAAAAAACGTGGAAATACCCTATTATCATGTTGATTCTGTAAGAACTGTATAAAATAAATACCTACTATAGGTAGAATTCTTTCAGATTTCGTTTAAATGCTCAACGTATCACCAATCTTTTCTTTAACTTTAGTTACAATTTCGGAGGCGGGTACCGCCGCCCGAGGAACCATTTATTGGATAACCAACACTCTTACCATAGATCAAACTAAATTATTCGCTACATTTAATAAGTTAGTAGGGGTGCCCGGATTTATGGGGTAATGTTTGCCTGGATCTTGTTTTCCAATGCGTTTCCCACCTTCTAGAGAGACCTAACCTAGACCTCTCCAGCCGGACTCTCAATACCATCGCCTTGCACCTCTGTGGGAGGGATGAAATCATACGTCACTCCTGGATACACTGACCTGATTCCTGCCTACCCCTCATATCTTTTTCCTTAACAGAACTGCCTTTCCCTTAAAAAGATCCTCCACACGGCATATCTAAAGATGACACAGAGCCCGAGGGATTTTTTTCCTCCGGGCTTGTTGTGTGAAGCTAATGTAAAAGAGTTTATATAATAGATTTCATACACAATAAATATTCAGGATATTTAAATAATGATTAAAAATAAAAATGATAACAGTCATTGCAAACATCGGGCATCATCCTTTTTAAATATAAAATCGAACATAAATGTAGTGTTTACAAAATTAACAAAATTTCCAATTCATAATTTTTTTTAAGTAAGACTTTTTAGGGGCATTACCAAGAGTGACCCAGATCTTTTTTGGACGGAAATAGCGTTTTAATCCGGAAGTGACGTTCGATTTATATTTCATCATATTCAGGTCATAGAAATGGCAACAGTGAGTGAGACACTTAGCAACGAATAACAAAACGTCAAATCAAACTCAAACGTCAGACGTCATCCGTTTATCTTGTTTGAACGGGGCTTTGTTATGTTCTGTTGATTATTATATGATTTAACTAAAGATTTTAGATGAACATATTGGTTTGTTTTATTTATCTCTCCGATTCTTGTGAATTCTAGCTATTTAAGTAAATAGTGCAGAAGTGTGACAACAAAAATAGTGTTGTTTCTAATTCAAATGAAAATTTTAAATTAACAAATTCGTCTATAAATAATTATTAACAACCTAATCTTCTTCTTCCGCCTAAAAAATGTAAGTTCTTTTCATTTAGTTTTTAGTCAAAGAAGTTTTACTTCAACTGCGCGTTAAGGTTAGACGCAGTCAATTTTTTTTTTAATTAATCACTATAAATTCTGACACATACTCCAGAAGCTCTTCACCGCGGGTCGCTCAAAGCGCAAGTGTTGTATTACTTAAAATTTGTACTTAAAAGTTTATTGTATTTTACTATAATACGTACAGAATACGCCCGCCAATTCGATACGGCAAAGTGGTTCTCTGGCTCGCTGTTGATCTTGGGTGGCCAAATTTCTTAATTATCTTTACAAGTGTTCAGTCAATTTTAATTAATTCCTCCGTGGTCGGAATAAAAGATAAAACCGTATTTTTATATTTAACAGTGGATTTCCTGGTACATTTTTGTTCCTATAGCAAAAGTAACAATAATGATTAAGAAATCTAGAGGTTTCGTTAAAAAACCACAATTGTATTATTTTGTAAAGTTGCCCAGTTTTATATCTGAAATAATTTAATTTTAGACAGGTATATAACTGGAACCATTATGCGTACCGCTGACAGATGTGTTTTAAATTCGCTCTATTTCCTAGTATAGATGAAATAGGTATCTAATGGAAATATAAAATAGCTCTCAGTGGAAGGTCAACACATTGAACCTTCGGCGTTGCCCGGATTTTATGCAGAGTTTTCCGAAATCTCATGTATACAATGACCTTCCTATAGATTTTAAGATGCAAAATGTAATCAATGTCGGAACAAAATTGTACATTTTTGTATAAAAGACACAGACACTCTTCTTTTGTATAAATTGATAATCTGACATAATTATAAAACTTATAGGTCTGACAGACCCGTTAAGGAACATCGTTGGTTTTTTTTTTCTTTGATCTATAAATTTCTATAAATAGACATTTATAGGTAACAAACCAGCTATCGCATTCAGATCACGCATCGAAGTCCTGTTTTAACTCGACAATTGTATATATCGCCCCTTTGTAAATTTTTTTGTATGATCCGTTTCCTTTTTTCGGGCGTTATAATGATTTATTAAAGATATTTTTTACAAATGTGAAATGGTCATGTTTAGTTGGACTATCCTGTCCCTTATTTTTTTCTCAATATTATAGTAACCATCTACCCGAAGAAAGTTTCTAAAATGACGTACCATCGAAATAGTGATGTGCATTGAACAATTTGAATAAATATTTCTTTTAAAATTTATAAATACATAAGAAATGTGGTTTATAATTAGGTACGTACCTACTCACAAATCTTATGATTAATTTATTAAATAAGATAAAATTAAAAATATGATTTTTAGGACAAGAGGTCTACTGCTCAGGGAACTTAGTAAATAAAATATGGAACACAGAATGAGATTTAATATTTTTCTGCATCCTCTAAAACTCTATAAGCGAAGCACGGAAGCAGTAGTGTGAAAATAAATACACGTCAAATCGTAATACAAATTAATTTATTGCCGATTCCTGCTGTTTTGACGCTTGTAATATTTTTTCACTTAGGCTGGAAGTGTTTTTCGATCGATTTCGAAATGTTTGGATAATTAATTAATATTTTTTGATCTTCAGCGCAATAATTTATAGCTCAGCAGGTGTGCTATATAAATATCTCTACCAAATAATTAATAACTTTTTAATTATTTTACTATCTACTCTGAAGTCGTACACTCTAAATGCAATACAAACGCTTGAAACGACATCGTGAACGACAATGACGGCATACTACAGAGTACAGGACTGGGCGCACGTCAGATTTTTAAGTACCACGTGATAGATCAGGTGCCATCCAGCAACGACAGTTTTTCAAATGGCTGCAATTGCTATTGATACTCGTTGTTACTGCAGTTGTTTTACCGCAAGCGTATTAAGTAAACATAAAGACTATTTTAAACAGTGGTGTGTATTTTGCGATAGCACTGACTTCCTAATTTGGTGGTCGCACCCCCATAAACGTGCTTTCAAAGAGGTACATTTTTTTTATTTACATTAGCTCCACATAGTAGGCCCTGAAGAAAATAATTCCCTTCAGAGCCTGTGTCATCTTTGGATATGCTGTGTGAAGGGTATATTTGGGAAAGGAAGTTCTGAGAAAAAAAAGGTTTAAGGGTGGTAAAAAACTTTAACTCATTGTGTCCAGAAGTGACGGATGTATGAATCCATCTCTCCCACTGTGGTGCAAGGCAATGTTCCGAGAGAGCCCCACTGGAGAATTCAAAAGGTCTCCCTCAATCAGTCCCGGACAATTCTCACCTCATGAACTCAGGCACCCCTGCTAAGCCACCAACCTTAGCGAACCACTCAATGTGTCCTATGTCAGAAGTGTTGATTATCGAATAAATGGTTCTCGGGGCTGCTGTACCCATATCATACTCCGGAATTGAATCAATTAATTATTATCAATTAAGTCATTTTGAAAAATGATAGACCGGAGTTTCTCATTTCTCATAAAGTATGTAAGAACCATCGCTTAAATTGTTGTTATGTGAATCTAAAGACAATCTAACAGAATAATGGAAGGTTGGGGTCTTCTGTGTGACTCCCTGAACAGCCAAGGATGATGAAATAGTATTAAGGGTGAGTTTCCCCGCGACGTGTGGTACCGACCGCGTACTGTTTTACCGACCAATATTTCCTAAGGGACTACTGTTGTCACTTCCCGCATTTTTATAATAACCGCTCTAAAGGCGTGACGTTATTTGCAGAATTTGGATAAATCGTGTGCCTTGGCAAATCATTTCAAGACCATGAATAACAGATAAAGTTTGACAATAAAATATATAAAACAATAAAGTGATTTATTTTATCTCATTATTACTATGGCAAAAATTAATAACGACTTTCTAAACATTTGTATATAGTATCTACGAATAACGTAAGAAAATTTGAAATCCTTGGTTTTTTAAAATCAATCAAGAGGTTAAACTTGGCTCCCGATTTCAACATTTTCGCTGCGTGAACTCGCTGACTTAGCAAGGGTGCTCGGGTTCATGGGGTGAGGTTTGTCCGGGTGTTCTCGGTGGATGCGTCTGGCCACCAACTGCTTGGCAGATTAGATCGGGAGAGACTGGTTAAGGGAGACCATTTGACCTCTCCAGCAGGGCTCTCTCGAAACATCACCTTGCACCACATTGGATGAAAGGGAAGTGCTCATTCGTCCGTTACTCCTTGACACATTGACTCCCAGATTCCAATCCTCCCTCAAACCTTTTTCCCTCTGAGAACATTCTTTCCTACATTTCCTAAAAATATCCATCACATAGCATACCCAAATATGATATAGGCCCTGAGGGGAATTATTTTCTTTATGGCCTCCTGTGGGGAGCTTATGTTTAAAAAAAACTTTTTTTGTCCTTTTTTATAATATTGTAATAAATGGCTTCTTAAAAATTAATAAAATTAACAATGAAATAGTCACATTTTAAATAGTTAAAAATAAAAAATAAATTAAAATTAAGTACAATGATTATACGTAATGTGAAAATATGCACCTGGAACACTTCCATATTTAAGTTACATCCTTTTACCTTTAAATCTCAAGTTACGTTTCAAGTTATATCTTTTTTATCTCTTCTTGGTTGTCCTCTCCATTTCTCTTAATTTTTTTTCGGACAATAGGTGTTTATGTAGGTACCTTGTAAAACGCATAATCCCTAATTACGTAATACTTATAATAAGTTGGATTATTAAACACAACAACATCACAATAATTTTTGTTGTAGATAGAATTGTCATAGAAGAAAATTTTGATGAAAAACGATCGAATCTTGATTACCGCAATAATTTCTGGTTTAAATAATGTTTATTTAATGTTTTTGTGTTTAATTCGTAGAACTCCATTTAATTTTTTTTATTTAATTTAAATTAAATTTTATAATGTTTTTATTAAGTTCTGCAAGTATTATAGATTTGTATTTTCGTTACAGCTGTTTCGGCTTACAAGGCCATTTTCAATTGTTTTCAACCAGTTTGAAAACGGCCTTGTAAGCCGAAACAGCTGTAAGCAAAATACAAATCTATAATATTTGTAGAACTTAATAATAACATTATTAAATTAAATAAAATTAAAAAACATTTATTGTTTTTTTTTTACTTCTTCCTCATTTTCTGACGGCCTGCGTTGTCGAGGGAATGGCTTTTATTAATTTGTTTTTTTTTTTTGATTAATTAATTTAAAATTATGTATAGCTAGTGTATTAATATTAACTATTAATATTAACTATATATTAACTTATTTTATCTGCTTCTAATAACAAAAGCTTAGAATACTTTTTTACATTAGCTCCACACAGGAGTCACTGAGGAAAACAATTTTCCTTAGAACTTATGTCATATTTGGCCATGCAAGGAAGGAGAGAAAGTTCTGGGAAGGAAAAAGCTATAAGGAGTGGGTAGGAATCCCACTATGGAACAAGGCGATGGATCGAAAGAGTCCGGCTAACGATATAAAAAGGTTTTCATCAACCAGTCACTCCCGATCCGGCCCACCACACAGTAGTTGGGGTAATGTGCCAAACCTCACCCCCGTGAACCAGTGCACTCCTGCTAATTCTACATTATTGTTTAGTTTAAACCAAAATTTCAACTTTATTTTGGTATTTTTTTTTCCATTATATGTTTCACTCTTCTCACCGACTACTCATCTTAAAAATATCTCCAATCGTACCATTTATGTAGTAATAAGTAATAAAAGTAATAAAAGTAATAAAGTAATATTGCTCCGTGTATGGGCGGCGCCAGTGGAGAAGTGACGCCACAGCCCTGTGATATAATATTATTACGAGTTCCACCATATTGATGGATCACGCCGCACTAATAGACATTCACCTGCGCTAATTACTATGACTATTGACTTTTGCGGACCACTGTTTGGGCTTACTGCTATGGTTGTTGTGTATAAGTGAAATGTGTAAACAAATTGTGTTACTATTTTTAATATATAATTCCGGTCATATACTTATGTCTATGCTACCGGTTGATATTTCGTTAGAATTTTATAAGAAAAACTCTCATTTTTTTTTACTTTTGAAGGTATTCCCATCAATGTAAAATATCATTGAAGAGGAAGATAACAAAAATAATGTCCATAATATCAATAATGTCCCAGTTGTGACCGTTATCTTTTATTATTTTTCTGTATCTTGTTCATTTTCATATTTTAAAAATTAGATTATTATTGTTATCTTCTTCTTCAATGATATAAATATTTAGGTTTAAGATAGCTGTAAGTCATAGTACTAGTAAAGCAATATTGTGTAATTACCCACTCGGTCTTAAAAATAAGTGTAGTTTTTAGTTGTAAGTCATTAGCTATAAATCCTTGTTATAAACCATTTGTAATATACATATAGGTTAAATGTATAAATGAATTTGTAAAGCGCCCTTGAGGTGATTTTCTCACGAAAATGGCGCTATAAAAATCATCCAAACATTATTATTATATTATTATTATTATTATATTATTATTATTATTTTTATTGTTCGTTTACCAACCAATGATGTCGATATGTCATATTCAATATAATAAAATGTATGTAGATTTTAGTAACCAAATTATTGAAAAATATGTTTTCTAAAATTAAATAAAATGTATTTGGTTTGACTGCCAATACCACACTTGCTAAATTCCGATTATCATATTTCTCGACCGCCTGTGGCCAGTGAGACCATGGAATCCCCAATTGATGTTGTGAGGCTGAAGGTATTGGGGAGGGGTATGATGTGGGGGAGAGGAAGGTGGGAAATTACCTGGCTATTCGATCTAGTCACCAAACACGACTAAAGCCATTTCAAGCAGCTTTTCAATTCTGAATGGTGGTTTTATTCCAGAGCAATACTGAGAGAACCTTCCACTCTGGAGCGTGCCACAAATCTACGTTATAATATTTTAGATGTAATTGTAAATAACGCAAAATAAATATCATAAAATTTCTCTATTCTCGACCACATAGGCTGTCAACATATTGTTAACTCAAAAACATGTTAATTTAAAAGAACAAAAATCATTTCTAAGTTTGTACATACCGTGTACATTCGTAATATCACGTCGTTACAAAAATCGGAGACATGACAACTCAGAATAATGCAACTAAAACACCTCAATTGAAAAGTCATTAAAGTTGATGAAAAAAAAAAAAAAATTTAAGAAAAACTCAATTTTTTATTTAGATTATTAGTGTTATCTTCTTCTTCAATGATAAAAAATGGTTAATTAGGTTACGTTAGATTAGGTTATGGGCTATTTTTCATAACTTTTTTTACGTTTCAAAGGGGTGTTGAAATGCCAATTTGTTGGGTTGTCGTGATACTCAAAACTCGATATTGTTATCAGTCCACATTACCCTAAAATGTTTCAGTAACAGGTATCGACTTTGCTATGTTTACACATAGATACGAGGTTATTGTGTGTAAGAGTTTAATTGAGCGCAAATAAATAAATAAATATTGTTACCCGTCTCAGAACAGACGACGTCTAGTGAGGCGGGTAACTTACTTATAAAATACTATATTACCTCAATAAACGCCCGGGTTGCCGGCAATGAAATAAAAAATTATTAATTAATTCAAATTTTTATAAGCAAAACTCTCTTTTTAACTTTTGAAGGTTATTCCCATCAAAGTAATATATCATTGAAGAAGAAGATAACAATAATAATTTTATTTTTTATTTTTTTTAAATTTTATGTTCCATAAAACTAAAATCGTATATATTTATCCGAGACACTATCTAGGTAACAAATACATTTTTTTGAATACTTGTTTCCAATAATAAAGGTAGCTGCCAATAATATGGAAAAAAAACATTAGTCGAAGATAATATTGTTAATTCTGAAATTTGAAATATGACGTTGACAATTACGACAGTCTCAGACGTAAGGTTCTGGCTTTGAGTCCCAGTTGCGATCGTTATCTTTTATTATTTTTCTGTGTCTTGTTCATTTTTATATTTAAAAAAAAATTTGATTATTATTGTTATCTTCTTCTTCAATGATATATTAATTAATTAATTAATTAAAATTACCAAAATTAATTTCATTAGTTCCTAAAGAAATGGTGAATCCTACTTATAATATCGAACATGATCAACGAGCGTGATGCTATTTAACAATATTAAAAAATCTACCCATCCTTAAAAATCTACCCATCCTCATGCGGACTGTTTCATCTAATCTTAATTTTGAATTTGAGGCCAAAATACCCCACCAAACTGAATAATTATTCTTAATAATCAAAAGGTACATCAAATATCTAATACGGATATGGGCTACTTCATTTATTTGGTTTTAAATTATAAAATTTAGGCCTTTAAAGATTTCTAGAATTCATGATTTTGGGCAATTATTTGTGAGTAAATGAATAATAATTAAAACAAATTATTTGACTTTATTTATTACAAAAATATGTCTAAATATAAAACGAATAAATAAATTTTAAAAGTTTTGATATGTGTACATTTAAATTAGAAATAACCTATTTACGTAAAAACGCATATTTGTTGTATATAAACTAAAATTACTACCCAAAAAATGCAACTATTTTCAATATTTACTATTTTATATTTATTTTTTCATTATATTAACACAGAAGACAAGGCAAGTTATATTTTTTATAATTATAATTGACTCGAAAAATCGCGTCCAAAATGAATAAAAAATTGTATTATTTAATTACATTTATGACATATTTATATCATTATTTGAAACCAAAATAATCCAAAAATCGCTTATTCGTAATAGATATTTAATATAACAAATTATTAAAAAAAAATGAAAATTATTTAAATCCAATTTTAAGTTTTACAAAAATAAGGCGCAGCCGTTCCTCTTAAGCAAAAGTCCATAAGCTTCTCGTTTATACTCGTATGTATTCCGATTCCTGCTTAAGTGATATTAAATTCCGGCAAAAGATAAGGTGACCTCACCAAATCTAATCCTTATCGTAATCGTTCAGGAAAACTTCAGAAAAAACCGAAAACCAAATTAAACGTCTTCTGGCTTCTTTTATTTGGGTACTTCCAGCCGACCAGCCGACTAAATAGTTTAAATTTATTAAAGCATAAAAACGCCCTCGAGGTTTCCAATATATTATTTGTCTGGGAAGTCTGAGAAGCGTCCAACTGTTTATGCATCCCTCCTTATCTTTATAGCAGTACTAACATAATTATATGTATTTTAATACATGGACTAAAACATGGCATCATTAATCGAGGAGATAATGTAACAAAGGCGCCAACATCGGACGGGTGTATTTTTTTCCGTTCGTCGGACAACTTTTTGTCCTGGTAACATTTGCTCGTCATTAACTTAAGCTATTCAGGTATCGTACTTTTTTACGCCAATAAAAAATAAAAACAAGATGACATGTTGGGAGACTCGACAAACCTTACTTAGGTATTTTATATTTTTGAGATAAGAGAGCAGGCAAACCGACCAAAAAGGACATCTTCGGTTGAATGCTTTTTTTATTTTTTTAAAACTTCTTTAGGCGCGATATGACGAGTAATTCAGGTGTTTTTCGGACGGAAGTTTTCAAACATAAATGACGTTCGGATATCGGTACAATTACTGAATTAGACATGAATGTCAACAGATGAATGATTCACAGCTACGCCATCGGCTGTTGAGTTTGGTCGCTTGTAATGAGAAATGCAACAAAAATTATGAATTCGCTCTTCATTTTGCATCCAAGTTTCGGAAAATAAAAAAATATTCTGGCGAAGGCGAAAAAATTTTAAAAATAAAATAAAAACACAGTTGGCAGTAGTAATTATTCCGTTTTAGTAATATTTGCCACAACAGTCAAAGAAGTTTTACTTCAACCGCGCGTAATTTTTTTTAAATAATTTTGTTAGGGTAGATGGACTTTTCTGTGTACGTTGACTCGAATACGGCAGGAAGAGTCTGTCCGGAGATCTGTATGTAATATCTCTCAGAATGGATTCACAACCAGGTCCGTGTCCGAAGTCAAAAGGTATCGGTCATTGTACGTCGTGTCTTGTCCGGTACTAGACTTGTCCGAGTATATGTGCGGGGGCAGGGGTTCGATTCAGGAGAAACCTCGTCCCCACCCTGATCAACTGGCTTCTCGTTTAGGATCGGGCTGTATTATTATATACCTAATTTTTGTATGAAGATGATTGATTTTTGTACGTAAATTTATTTAAGGTGAAATTCTTGAACAATGTCTAAGCATGCCATTTTAATAAAAAATATTGGTTCTTATCAGTAAAAAGACTGTGATTTTCTTAGTTGTTATACAAGGAATCAAATTGTGAATGATGTGAAAAATTTTACGTTCCAGTAACAACTCCTGGGGGCCTAGTCTCTATCTTTCGGTTACACAAACAAGCACGTTTGCCGTTTAACCTTTCTTGACGGTGATGTGAAGTAAGCTGTCACGGTTTGTATTTACTGAAATATCTTTGTAAATATACTAAACATAGAGTTAACATTTTAGGTATTCCTCCACAATACATTTATGTATTGGACTAAATAAATACATTACACTAATATTTACCGAGTGTACAGCATCGGAGCGCGAGAAAGTTTTTAGCACGGTCAGAGGAGGGTTAATACGGATTCGTGATGTAGCTAAACCCGCGTTACGGGCGCTGTGAGAGATATAGACTAGGCCCCCTGGTCTCGGCACCAAATATATTGGTCTTCTCGCTTTGTCGTGATATTTTAACAAGAATTAAAATGAACGGATTACTTTTAATACTTTATTTAGTAACTAGATACTTTTTGATGTAGGTACCTAGGTAGTAGGTACTTAGATACTCTAAAAATGCTTTACTCAGGGGCTCGGTATTAATATTTTTCCTCTACTACTAGCTTTAGACAACCTATTATAACAACTTATAACTAACGGCCAACAGATTGCATCCACCAGTTCATCAGGCAATAATAAATACAATGTACCACCAATGAACGTGATGCTGCGTAAAAAAGTATAAATTAGTTATATTCTGTACAGGTAGATACTACTATTTACATATTCATACTTACATTGACATTTTAGTGTTCATCACTTTCACGGTGTAGTATATTATTTTTTATTCTAGGTCATCTTTAAAGATGTTGTGTGGAGTCTTTACGAGGAAATGAAAGAGTGAACATGAAACTTGAAGAGACTTATTTTGGAGAGTTATAATGTCAATCGTATACATTTGCAGTGTTTCAAAGGCTTTTTCAGTTATTTCGGAGCTCCAGACCAGAGGTGGCTGCCAAATTCAGCACTTTCGATGTGTACAGGGTCAGCATTGTGTACTATTAAAGCATCTGCGGGCCCCTTACAAGTACGCCCAGCTTCTGAGAGGCGGGTTAAAAAAGAATGTGTACAATATGGTTCACCGTATTATAAGGTAGATATACAAATTTAAAAGCACGAACACTTTCACCCAGGTAACAAAATTACTTATATGTATGATAAATATTCAAATTTAAAAGCTGCACTGCTTAAACAAAATTACTTATAACCATTACAGGTATTCAAATTTTAAAGATGCAATGCTTAAACCTCGAACACTTTCACCCAAGTTACAAAATTACTTATATCCATGATAGGTATTCAAATTTAAAAGCTTCAATGCTTATACAAAATTACTTATAACCATTTCAGGTATTCAAATTTAAAAGTTGCAATGCTTTAATCTCGAACACTTTCACCCAAGTTATAAAATTACTTATATCCATGATAGGTATTCAAATTTTAAAGCTGAAATGCTTAAACAAAATTACTTATAACCATTACAGGAATTCAAATTTAAAAGCTTACAAAATTACTTATATCCATGACAGGTATTCAAATTTAAAAGCTGTAATGCTTAAACCTCGATCACTTTCATCCAGATTACAAAATTACTTATATCCATGACAGGTATTCAAATTTAATAGCTGCAATGCTTAAATCTCGAAAACTTTCATCTAGGTTACAAAATAACTTATAATAACTTGTAATCCATGATAATTCATCGTGCATGTGTTTAAAACGTTAAAAGCATCTAGTACATTTTATTTTTTATTTATTTTTTTTTTTTTTACAAATACAGTTATTATACATTGTATATATATATTTTTAATACATTTTTTAAATATCGTGATTCACCTTTTTTTTGAGCAATGCTCGTGTAAAAAAGGTGGAACAGCGAAAAACAATACATAATCCTCTAGTATGTATTGTATGTCATTCAGGATAGAAAATGGCTTATTTTGTATGTCATTTTCATATAGGTATGTTTCAACATGGCCCCGATGTATTTCACGATGGGAACATATCGCTATTGGGTCCTTATTTATTACGGCGTCTGGTCGTTGGAACAGTGCACGGGTCCGTTGGTTTCGGGTCCAGACTCCCGAATTGAATACCTTTAAGTGAGAACAGCCTCATTCGGGTGTATCTGGCCTGGGAATTAAAACAACAGATCGATAATAGTCAAGGAACACTTACAGTGATTTGATAAAAAATGGATTTGGAACAAAACTTAGAGGCTGGTGTGTGGTAAAACCTTGTATGGCTGTAAAAAATGTGTGGCTGATGTAAGCGCAATGAGTATGATTAATAAATGTACGCTTAGATTGGATGAACGAAGAAATTATTGCAAGGAGAATGACACTTTCAAATGTACCAAATAAATGGGTAGAGCAATGTCAAAAGTCAGATTAATTTGTTTCATTTCCCTGATGTAAACCCTGATGAAGTACGCATTGCTTACGAAATGTTGGTCTTTTGAACAATAAATGTGGCAAAACAATAGAAGTGTTTTTTTTTTTTTTTTTGCATTAACTGCACACTAGAGGCCCTGAGGAAAATAATGTTTTTCGGGGCCTGTGGGGCCATCTGGGGGATGCTGTGTGGAGGATTTTTTTTGAGGAAAGGAAGAAGTGAACCTGGAAACCAACATTATAGGATGGCGAAAACACACAGCCCATCAGCCGGTGAACTGAAGAACAAGTCGCAGACACGATCAGTTCTCCTGTGACTAATGTCAACTGTATACAAATGAAGGGCGCGCGTTTGGCGTGTTAACCGGAGGCGAAGAAAACATTGACCCTAGTTCCTCGGAGCATCTTTCATTGAAATACTGGTAGAAAAAAGACAACAGTGCTCTAAAGATTGCAGTCCTTTTGATAAGATAGAAGTAATATCAAGCCAACTGCTCGTTCTGCACATTTTCCCCTTATCTGAGCTGGTCACTTAGAGTTACACGAAGCGTATCAATGGAGGGCCTGTTCGGAAGATTGCTTCCCTTGAAGGAGACCAGATCCTCATTGTAATACAAAAAAACTGACGACATTTAAAAAAAAATACAAAAGTTTTAAATGATCTTGATTTAGAAATGGTCAATAAAATAGACGGGTGAAATTTCAACAACTCGAAAAATTTTCATCATTTTGTTGGCGACTATGTAGGTACATAATATATTAAAACATGTGTGATGGATTTTATGAATTAAATTATGTGAATAACTAGTATATTATCTCCACCAGCTCGAATTAAGCTTTACAATAAGCCAGCTTGCTATAAATCTATTAATGGGTCGGATTAATCAATGTGATTCTGAATTACGCGTGGGTCCAAAAAAACGGATGCCCACCACAGAGCTCGAAATATTTCCAAACATTTTTTCGTTCCATTTAACAAGCTAGTTTTTCGCATGAAAAACAATACACGAGCGGCTATGAACATTATATTCAGTGGCGTACATTGCTCTCTACGATGAAAAGAAGCTTTGTGCAGAAGCAGTAGACGAAATTTTTCACCGCGTTTACTGCAAGTTATGCGGTTGAGGAAGTTAAATGTATGGCCAAAAGGTAGGTTGTGTCTAAAAAGTGTAATTAGTGTAGTCGCAGATACATTGAATTCAAATCAATAGACTGTAATAAAAGAATATGGTTTTTTAATGTGACACAACTATGTGAATAGCTTGGTTAATTAATTAATTCACAATTGGAAGGATCAGACTTAACTTAATCATGCTGGGATTCGATACTGTCACTGAGGAATCACTGGGTTGATCAATGTATAAGTTTCCGTAAGAATTGATATTAAAGTGACCGAGATACCATTGGAGGTGATAATTGCACGGTTACTTTCATATGCATCATTCAAACACATTGAGAGGCACATATTGTCAGATAAGATAGGTATGGAAAATAGGTTGGTAGGAGAATGGTAGATGTACATAGTTGCGTCAATAAATGAAAAAAAAAATAATCGTTGAAGAAGAAGATAACACTAATAATCTAAAAGAGAATATGAAAAAGGAAAAGACACAGAAAAATAAATTGAGACTCGAACCCAGAACCTCTAGTCTTAAGAAGACAAACGCCATTAGGCTACTGCCACCACTGAGGGGGTTATTGTCTTCTTATTTTATTTTATTAAAATTTATTTATTCGGATTTCATCCATCAAGGGTGATCTTGGCCATATCTTAAAATTAATTACATTTCTACAGAAAATGAGTGAAGACAATGAAGTTGTACAGGTTGCCAAAAATATGAACCTGTACAACTATACACAACCACATAACGATATTAGATGCGTACAGATTTGACAAATATAGAAAAATAGTGAAGACGGTTATATAAGTAGTCAAATGGATGGACAGGTTGTCGAAAAATACAGAGTTGCAATTAAGAGTGATCATAAAAATGTTATGATCACTTGTACAACTTGTACAACTGTACACAAAAACATAACAAGAGCAGATGCTTACAGATTTAACATATATAGAAAAGAAGTGAAGACGATTATACAAGTAGTCAGATGGTTTATACAGGTTGTCGTAAAATACAGAGTTATCATCTTCTTCAATGATATATTATTGATGAGAATAAAATTCAAAAGTTATAAAAAGAGTTAAAAAAAAAAAAGGAAAATTTTATATTTAAATTTTAGACGGTTTTAAGAACAGGCACTGCCTTCATGAATTGTACGCCACTGTTTATAATACAGGACGGGCGATATCGCAGATAGCTTTAGTTCCAGGAGTTAATTAGTAAAACCTTAAACTTTGGGATCCGAAAACAATAAACATTTTGTAGAAAAACCGGACAGGCAATAAAACCTCCAGACGAACGATGATACAAGACTAAGGTATATGTCTGGTCTCTACAATACAGGATCTATGTCGCCAAGGTCCACAAGGTTCTGCTTGTGAACAACCTCTTGTCTGAGGGTATGGATGAGGGTTATGTTGAACATGATTATTCGATACCGGATAATAATTGACAGAATTCAAAGTGATATCATGTTATTCTAATTTAAAAAACCCGCTAAGGAAATTAAGTAAGTAAGTCCATGAAAACAGTTCAAGTAACTTAGTACCTACCTTCTTATAAATTGTTGGATAAGCTAATAAAGAGCTCAATATACAATTTTTATTAAAACCACTCTCTTTTTATAATTTTTGAGGAGAGGTGGCAGTAGCCTAATCGGTAAGACGAGAGATTCTGGGTGAGTCCCAGTTGCAACTGTTATCTATTAATTTTCTGTGTCTTGTTCTTTTTCATGTTTTCGTTCAGATTATATTAGTGTTTTCTTCTTCTTTAATGGTAATTCAATATACTAATATTGTCGTCGTGCCTGTTTTAGTGAAATTTCACATCAAAGGAAGAAAATATCGCTTATAAAATACTTAAGGCCTCTATTCTTCAATTAATGATATTTTTAATTGGTATTCGTCTAAGATTGTAAAAAAAGTTCAGTTTTGTAGGATAAGTCTAAAAATATTTAAAAAAAAATTAAAAGCACTGTAAAATAAATTTCGGTGACAATTATTGCCAAAAAGTTGTTTTTTTAATGTTGATGGGTGTTGTTTCGATGAGTGGAGATCTTCTTTTTAACACTGTGGTGCCTCGTTCCGGAGGTCGCGGTTCAAATCCCACGAGCACCATTAAATTTTACTTGATTGATTTCTGTTTTCACAATTTAATTATTTAAAATAATATAAGTTGTGTTTGCAGTACGCTAAAGAGGTATCGCCCTGGTGTAAGACCACTATTCAGAATTGGAACGTTTCTTGAAATAGCTTTATCCGTGTTTGATGACTAGATCTGAATAGCAAGGTACTTTCCCACCTTCCTCTCTCCCATCCCATTCCTCTCCTTACTTACCTTCAGCCTCACAACATATTTTAATTGGGGATGCCAGAGATTCACTGGCTCCAGACGGGAGCAGTTGGGAACCTTGTGTTTTGTGACTAGTTCTACAATAGCCTTCCTCTTCCCCATCTCCTTCCTCTCCTCACTTACCGTCAGCCTCACAACATCTGGGGGTGCCATAATCTCACTGGTTTAAAAATGTTAAAAATGGTAGCTACCTACTACCCACTAAAATTAATCAATAAAAATCTTCTAAAAATTAACAAAGAATAAAGCTTAAAGAGAAAGTTAATATTTTAATTAATGAAGACTTGCAGGGGCGTAGCTCTGCAGGTTTTAATATTCCAATCATACATAAAGATAGCAGCCAATAAAAATATGCCTTAATAAAATGAAAATAATGTTTCTAGTACTTTTTGTTTTAACGAAGTATGATACAGTTAATTATGGCCGAATCGGATAGGGAAACATAAGCTGAGTTGGCAAGACGAAGGTCCTGGGTTCGAGTCCCAGATGTGACCGTATCTTGTTCTGATTTTACTGTTTCAGGTTTTAGATTGAGTTTCACTAATATTGTCTTCATTAATTAAAATATTAAAATTTGAGGATTTACTCGTTAAAAAATAAAAATAAACAAACTTAATATTTCATTCATGCATACCTTCCCACAACGCATCTCTTAAAGCCAAAAACTCCAAGACCCGAACTCATGTCCGGCGGGTTGGCCGCGGGGGAGGTGGGGGGGGGGTCACAATTAGACGGATCCCTCCGCTAACCGCTGACGACTTACCCCGCCCCGCTCAACCCGCGCTCAACCCCCGCTCAGCCGCCGCTCGGCTGGCCGCTAAGTGCAGATCCGTGTCGCACCGATAGCGGCCTGACTGATGGGCCAGTACAAATGACAGCTGACCAATCGGAGAAGGACGGAGTCGCCTTGCATGTGCGTTCAATACATCGGGTGTCAAAGTTACAAAGTTACAAGAATTCGGAGCATAGGTTCACTGTGTTATACAATGTAACTTATGACTTTGCCTACTTCTTGCATTCTAAAATTAGTGTAAGAGACGATTGATGTTGACTCATGGCGAAAATGTCCAAAAGTCGCAAGTTTGATACCTAGCACGGACAAAAATATTTTTGAAGTAAAAATTCTTTAGGCGCGATATGACGAGTAATTCAGCTAATTTTTCGGACGGAAATAACGTTTTCAAACGGAAATGACGTTCGGATATCGAAATAAATAATTTTAAAGGGTTCTTGCCTTCGCTAGAATATTTTAATCTTTTTCCGAAGCTTATTCGCCTTAAAAATAAAACAAACCCAGATGGCAGTAATTGTACCGTTTTAGTAATATCTGGCACAACAGTCAAAGAAGATTTACTTCAACCACGCGTTAAGGTTAGACGCACTCATATTTATAATAATACAGTTTTAAAAGTACTTACAAAATACATACAGATATCATAATTATTGTCTGCACCACATGTAATGGATATTCTCGGTGAAAAGTGGAAACATTGTTCCTTTAAAAACATACATATATTTCGCACATCCCGTAGAAAAGTGTCGTAAGTCAAAATTTTCTATTTTACGTTTTATCTATAAAAAATTAAAGTGATTCTGATTATCTATGCCCCACGAAAACCGTATTTAAGCTAATCACTCCATCTCCGCAAGATGTCCCAACATACCCCAATTAGCGATGCCATAGACTCACTGGCTCAAGACGGGAGCAGTTAGGACTCTTGTGCGGTATTGATATAACTTTTTTGCCTTACGACACTTTTCTTCGAAATGTGCTATATATGTATATTTGTGTGTGTGTTTCTCAAATTATTAGCACATATGACGATGTGAGCTAACTCGATATTAATAATTAATAAACAAGTGCACAGATTTGTATAGCCAGTTATATCCCAAAAAGTTTTCAAAACTACATTTTCTACTTCTCCATCCACTCCTCCTAGTTTCGCTGTTTCGCTGCTACCTCCAATCGGAGGTTGGTTATCATCAAAACCACGCATGCTGCAGGCCTGAACAAATCAAGTTAAGTAGTTTCCATATATTCAAACGTGAAGTGAGGCATCTTCTTACGTCTGCTGTGTTGTATAAAATGCAAAAAGAATGCCTAACTAACTAACTAAATTTAAAGCATATTATTTTTAGAGAAAGAAACCTAGTCTTCTCAGATACTACCAGAATCCGAATCCATCAGAATTAATCTTAAAAATGTTAAATGAAATCGGTTATCGTGGTTTTGACGCGCTTGCGAGACTCTCCGCGTGTACTCCATGTGATTCTTGACAAAACAGCTTCGGAGTTTTCTCATTCTCGCCTTGGCCGGTACCTCCCCGACCCGTCGCTGACTGCCGGCTTATCTCAGCTCCCCGGCTTGAGCGCCCCTTTCTTGAACACGTTCGACATGGATATCTTTTAAGTTTTACCACCAAAGCGATTGCGGCCAAACGTGAATTTATTAGACCCCCATTCAACCCATTCCTTCAAACAGCCAAAGCAAACAGAGTAAGAAAGTCCATTTTAAAGACTTCAAACAGATATGATTCTCAAGTGAATGGACTGAACTTGTTTCTATGAACCTTTATTTCGCCAAGAAGTCTGATCTGCAAGCATCTCTTGAATTGAATGTTTGTTGTAAAAAGGATGTTACAGAATGTTACAGATAATGAAAGAAATAAAAGGGAGCAATGGCAGAGTGCTTGAATAATTAAAATTAATCAGTATTTTTTTGAGAACGACAATTTTGTACGTTAAAAATGAATGGAACAGGAAATTAAGTATTTTATTATGTAAATTTACGGTGCGTTTCTGATAATCTTACAATGATGATTATAATATCAAATTTGTCTTTACTTGTAGAAGTCGAATATGACTTATACGAACTGTAGAAACCTGAAAATTTAGTAACGTCAGAAGGTCCAAAATATATAATTTTTTAACAACCAAATAATATAAAACTCATGATGGAAGGGGCCTTTTTGGCCCGGAGCTCTGTGTGCCAATATATCAAAAGTCACGTCGGAAGTTTGAAGTAATAGCAGACCAATTGATTGAAGTTTGCGTTTTGAGAGTAGGCAGAAGGTACAAGTCACTTCATAATTCCATTTCATTTATATGAAACTCAGTCAGGATTAAAAAATTGCCAGAGAAAAATCACTCGTCTTTAAAACTTGACTCTGGTGAAAACGGAGCCGGAGGTTTTTTCGTTCTCGGTTTGAATAAGGTTTTGCAGCTTGCAAAGAGCGAAGAACTTTAGCCCTTTAAATGATATCTACCTAATAACCTACATATTCGAAGATCCGTAATGATTCCTGAAGCTATTGGATAGCGTTTTTTTTTTAATTTTTGAAATAAACTAGCTTAAAAATCTGTTGCTTTCATTGATTTGTTACCAAGTATTCTATAGCGAATATTATTACTATAAGCAGGCAGGTACTCTAATACATTCCAGACAAGACCAACCTTGTTAAATAATATTTATGAAGCCAAAACGTATACACGTATTTTTTGGTGCCTAGGTGCATTCACGAAATATGCGCGTATACAGTGCGTTTGCAGTTTGCAAGAAGCCTCTAGGGCAGTGGTCGCCAACTTTTTTGAGAAAAGGGCCGTATTGATTTTTATTAAACTTTAGGGACAGGAAAAAATAAAAATTTATATTCCGATTAGAATCCAATTAGAAAACTAATTTATGTGTATTTATTTTACAATAGAAAAACATTTATTATGATGTAGGAATATCTAATTAAAAGGGAATAAAGAGCCTTATAAAAAAGGCCTTCCAATTATTAAATTTATTTCTTTGCGTATTTATTCAGTTTCACATATTTCATGGGGGTTATTTTATTTATAGAGTTATAAATTAAGAGAAATAATTAAGAGAAACAGGTATGTGTCTGTACACATACAGATTAAACTAATTACATGGCACTTTCACAAAGTTAAGTTATAATAAAGTTTTTAATTATTAAATTAATTTCTAAATACGGTTTTTCTCGTTACATCAATTATTTATGTGCAGGGATTGGGAATTTTTGAAGAACCGGATGAAAACCTTTGGCGGGACGGTACCGGCCCGCAGTCCCTATATTGGTGACCACTGCTCTAGGGCCTAGTGTTTAGAGTTAGTTTGTAAAGAGAGTAGGCACTGATCAGTAGGTACGCCGACTGCCAACAAACTTTAATGATTTTTCCCGTTGTCAAATATTTATTTTCTTCCGTTCCTTTGTTTCGCGAGAGTTCATAAAATGTCCCTTCGATTTTCTGACTTCGTCGATCATTACCAACGCCAGCGACGTGTTTTTGGGTGTGCAAATTTATCTGTACTTTCGGGTGCGTCGATATTGTGGCTATTAGCTGCCGGTTAAAAAAACAGTTTTTCGTAATTTGGACAACGGTGGTTAGATGAAAATTATTAAAATTTAAGCTTTTTTAGATAAAATTAAAATAAAATGTCCCGTGGAGGTATTTTTTTTGCAGAGGAATAAAAAAAATCTTTTAATTCTATTAAATAGTTAAAGTCGAAGAACAGTTCTCTGGTCGTGTGATAAATAATTCTCCTTAGTAAATTCGTCACAAACCCCTCAAGAATGATTCTTTGTGATTTAACACCTTCCGTCTTGAGAAGATTTTTTTTTAAAAGGTTTTTTTTTAAATTATACATCGAATATGTATCTCGACATTCTCTTCCCCGCTTTCATAACAGATATTTATTAATCAAGAAACATTAAATCTTTGCCAAATTTACTAAAAATATTTATTTATTTTATTTTAAGCTCCCAGAGGGCTGTTACTTACAGTACGCGCCAAACTTAAATGCCGACCTAAACTTGATACGATCCGTTCTGGCACAGGTATAGTCACTTTACTGACTTTACAATGACCTTAAAACATACGTGCGACAGATAAGTGCGTGGGCGATGAGGCATGTCGCTTTTCGGACCTTAAACTCGCCTATTGCGATGATTTTTGTATCAAAGTCGGTTCGGAATCAAAGTTTGACGCATGTAATACATTTTTTTACGTTAGAAAAAAAAATTATAAATTACTATGAAAATAATAATGAAAATTCATTAGCGTTGGCAATAAACAGGATCTAAATAATGGTAACAGGATAATTCAGAATCATGCAACTTCAACA
This sequence comes from Limnephilus auricula, assembly GCA_951813805.1. Classification (NCBI taxonomy): domain Eukaryota; kingdom Metazoa; phylum Arthropoda; class Insecta; order Trichoptera; family Limnephilidae; genus Limnephilus; species Limnephilus auricula. Next base: position 3,267,970 of record OX638391.1, read on the forward strand.
CCTCCTTCGAAAAGTCTTTAAAAGTTATGAAAAAAAAAAGATTAAATATGTTACGTTAGGTTTGGTTATCGGCTATTTTTTCAATTTTCTTTTTAACCGCTTGGGCACAAAAGCTTGTTTTCACGACAATTTAACGTAGGTAGACATAGGAATGACGTATGCCCCGGACCTGAGTTATTTACCATTTAATGACTGGGTGTTTAAATTCCGTAATTCTGTGTTGTCATGAAACCATAAATAATATAACGGAGATCAAAGCTTTAATCTTCAAGACTACAGACAAACTTAGCTGAGTATTATTATAAAAATATATGTTAATATAAATATGAAATTAATTACATTTTTATATTAAAATATATACATTCATATACTTTCCCCGCACAGCATACTTACCCCTTCGCTAACATTTTCCATTAGGTGTACTTTCGTAAATGAATACTACCCAGATTACCTAAGGGATCTACATACAAAGTACCACTGTATAACAGAACCCCTTCAGAATAATTTACTAAACCACTCCTTTGCGAAATACTTGTCAAAAAGGAAAGACCAATATCTTCAGAAGGTTAGAACATAGAGTTTATGGAAATATTTTTTGATTCGTGGGGTAAAATTATTGCTAGTCGCATAGGTTGGATTGAGTTGAAATGAAATAGTTTATCCTTAGCTGTATATTGGCGAATGTGGGGGGGGGGGGGGGTTGTAGGTATAAGATTCATGGGAGCAAGGTTTAGTCATACAAACCGTTTTACATTGCCATTTTACACCAAAGTAATTATTGTTCTCGGCCGACAGCCCTGTCCCAAGTGCCAGTGTACCGGATGGTAAGAAATTAATCAATCGGTTATCAATTATTGACAACAATATTTATTTTTTTAGTAAAACTTCTTTACGCACGCATGACTTGGGGTGTAAGCTGGCGAATGCGTTACGAAAAATGTAATGCGTTACGGGCGAGGCGCACGGGCTGTATCACACTGTAGTAGCAAGAGAGAGCAGTGCGCGCGCACATTTTCTTTCTCACTTCCTCTCATAGACACTAGACAGTGCATGAAGATTATTCGTAATTTCATTTCGTTCTTGAATACTGTAGGAGAGAGAGAGAGCATTGCGCGCGCACATTTTCTTTCTGTCTAGAAGTTTTACTTCAGTCATGTGGTCTAAAGCACACTCGTTTTTACTAATCCATTTCTAAGCTTTGTTCCCGGGCAGAATGAACCTTGAACTTTAATGAATTTTTCTTGTCCTATAAACCTTTTTAAATTTTTATAAATAATGATTGTTCTTTTTAATGACGGTATGCTTTCTTCATTGGTAGGTACAATAAAAAACACACACTGTATTAATGTTTGCGGTATCATCAAACTAACTTATACAGGGTGTTAAGGGACGATTATCGTCTCTTAATTTTCAGTAATAAAACAACTTAGGATATGTAAGTACTAGTTGGTTTATTTAGATATATAAATATTTACAATGAATATTAAACTGGACAGACGTTCTAACTAGACTATACTCTAAGTAGTGTGTTGCTATGGCGGGCGAACTGTGAGAGCCCGCCTAATCACACCAATGGCGTCGGACACGATTGGCGATAGATAGTACTTTTCTGTTATCCTACTCAACTGCCATCTGACACGGCAGAATTTCGTATTACAAATTAAGCCATAGACATCTATTGAAAGAAGTTAAAACTACATCAATAATCAATACACTTCAGGGACTTACTTTAACCAGTGATTCTTGACATTATTTTGATTAAAAATTGTAAATGAAATTTGGTCTCCAATGACATTTTGAGTGTTTTTTTTATTATTTTTTTCATCAAAACTTAAGAAAAAAAAAATTCCACATGTCATTACTGGCCACTCAGCCTAGTAACCAAACAAAGTAATGAAAAAAAAACACATCAAAAAGTCACCATAGACAAAAACATCATTTACATTTTTTACTTCAAATAATCACTGGTTGAAGTAAGTCAAGTAGGTTCCTTAACACCCTATAAACAAATAAAGATAGAAGATACACACAGAAGAAGATAATGAAATTGAAAGACCCCCGTTCAGACTCTAGATGTATCTTGAAATGGGTTTAGCGGTATTTGGAGACCAGATATGTTTAGCCAAGTAATTCCCTATCCCTACCTTTTTGTTCTTCATCCCCCCCCCCCCCACCCTACTCTCTTTTTCCACACAAAATACCCTAATTACGGTCGCCATAGTATTTAGCGATAGACTTTAGGCATTTGGGACTTTTGTGCAGTGATCGAATAAATTAAATAAATAAAAAAATCTCATTGAAAGATTGATACTGGGAACCATATTTATGTGTTTGTATAATATGCAAACGTAAGTAGTATGACAACTCCAACCACCCTGTACATAAACTTTACCCCTGAATATCAATAATTTGACCAAATACTCCATCATTTGTCAGTTGAAGCACTCTCCGTCTCACTTCCGTGTATCTTATGGGTGACCGAGGAAAAGGGACGGGTGTTTGATTTGCCCGAAAGGTGCCTATTAACCTACCCACTGCAGTGGATATGTGATCCCGGTATTAGCTTAGGGCGGAATGTTTACTGTATACGAACTCAATACTGATTGAATTCAAGACACCGTCATGATTGTTGTTGGGGTGAAGTGTTCATTAAATGTTTATACAATGAGCAAATATTTTCATCAAACTACTACTTATCGTCTTGTTTGAGATACCCTTTTTTGTTTTGTCGCCTTGGAATTGAGTCTTTAATGGGTTTCAAATGTCTCTATTCGATGAAGACATCAAAACAAGTCACGTGACAAAACAAAACGTGACACATCAAAAGATGGAGTTGAAATTATAGACAAACGGAAAACAGAACAAATAGAATCCAAACGGATTGCAATCTTTATTGCACAGGCATATCTGGTGGTAGCGCTTCTCTTGTTCTACCGGCATATCAATAGAAGATGCTCCGAGGAACTAGTGTAATTGATTCCTTCAACACCGGTGCACAGTCGGGAAACACGCCAAATGCGCGCCCGACATTTGTACACAGTTGAGATTTGTCAAATGAGAACCATCGCTTCTACGACTGATTCTTGAGTTTGACAGCTTGGTTGTGGAATGATTTGTCGGCCTCTGTATCTCCTTCCTCTGTGCTGTCTCTTTAAGACCCGTATTAAGGTTCAGTCCTTACTATCCAAAAACCCTCCACACAGCATTTCCAAAGATGACATAGGCCTAAGCGTCCTCAGAGCCACTTATGTGGAGATAATAAAAAAAAATATATATTAAAATTGAACGGTCAGTGGCCGAGTTGGCATCGCGTTTGGGTCCCTCCCATTTGTCCCGTTTTCAATTCCTCCTCCTTCATTCAGGACACAGACAACATTTTCGCTTAGTGTTGTGGTAGTAGGAGATTTTCAAATATTATCAGGTTATTCCTAACCCGGGAATGTTTGTCTGTCTTCAAAAAATTTTAACGGACTGCCTGTTTCTGAACAGAATCGAGGATGGGGGGTTGCAAAATGAAAGTAAAAAAAAAATCGTAAAATAATTCTGGAAGCATTAGATGGTACGTAACACTTTGAGAAGCGATTCGACCAAGTAAGATCGCCTCTACAAAGCCAACTCTGGGTCCACAAATTAGCAGTAGTTTCAGTCAGTCGTCCTGCCGACAGCCAATAATACTTGCTCAAGTCTTCTCGGCTCCCATCGCGACACCGCTCCGACTTCACCGCCGGTTAAATGTCAATGGAGGGCCAACGTCTAAATGCTGCTCACGTAGTGCAAATAAGGCCGTCCTTTTCACGGTACGGCCTTAATTATTATTCCAGAAGGGATGAGGAGGGTGCCAAGTCTCCAGGGGTGGGACTATATATATTATTTAGTACCCACAGACCGGAATGATTAATAAAACGTTGGGTTTTAATAAAAAATATATTTAACATAACATGCGCCTCGAAATCTATCAGAAACTGTTTAGATTACCGAAAACTTAATCTTAGTAAGTGCGATGTATACCCGATTTGAAATAAAACTTCATTGTCGCATAAGACCTTTCAACTCTGAGGCATCTGACATTATTGTTCAAGAAAGTATTTACATATTTAATTTTTTTATCAATTTCACTAATGGGACAGAAGTAATGGGAAATTGTGCTTAGTGCCAGTTTATCAGCGGGTTCTTTAAAATAATCTATATTTTTATATAATAACTAGGTACATAAAAATGCATATTTCATTATTATTTTAATCATAGATAAGATATACTATGTATAAAAAAACAATATAAAGTGAAATACAGAATCAGAAAAAAAAGTTATACATTATTTTTTTTTTTTTTTTTAAAAGAAAGACAAACATTCCCGGGTTACGAATAACCCAACAACATTTGAAAATCTCCTACTACCACCACACTAAGCGGAAGATGTTGCTTGTGTTGTGGTGGAGGACTTAGCCAGCCGAGGAATCGAACACGGAACGCCTGGGTGGGACCCAAACGCGATGCCCACTGAACCACTGACCGGTCATAAAAATATACATAAAAGAATCTTATTCACTAATACATTTTTTCAGCATCTCCTTCTGAAAATACGTTCTCATTTTATTTTTATCAAGTCAGGTAACACGTTGTGGATTTTGGATGGCATAGATAAATTAACATTTTGGACTCTTGTGCGGCAATCAAGAAAAAAGAGTATTTTGAAAACATCAAAGCAAAAAGAGTCCAATTTCAATTACCAAAAGAAGACTTGATTTGTTGAATTTTTTACGAGTATTTTGGTGATGCACCACGTCGGGTAAAATTCGGGATCAGGCCGCTAACAATAACAATCCTTGTGTAGAAGGTGATAAGGTTTAAATTCCCGTTTTACACCAACCACTTGTTTTGATTTAGTCACGATAAAAACATCGCCTTTCTTTTGCGAAACTCAGGCACAAATATTTTACGATACATTAAAACCATAACCAATGAGGGTTTCGTAAGTAGGAAATTTTAAAATTTAAAGTAGTTTTTATTAGCCAGATACTTTATTTTTTCTGAGCTTATAAAAGACTAATCGTAAAAATACTCGATTATTTCAAATGCAAATATGTGTTACACTCGCATTATTTAATTTTCTAACCAAAATTACATGATATTGCACGGCATGGTTGTGCAACACCATAAGTGTAGAATCATTTGTATTCTATGCGGGCTTTAAGGCCTTAAATATTTTTTGCTGTAAATTTCACGTAAGTTTTGGTGTTATCATCCATTGTCCAAAAAACGGAAAAATTTCTTCAGTCTTGGCGGCGCGGCGGGGCTGTTTTTGCGGCACTTTCGTGACTCTCAGTAGGGACACGTGATTTATTTTGCAATCAGGCGCAAGGTGTTAACTTAAAAGACATTGTTTTCACCGGTTCCACGACAAAACACAGAATAAAGAAGTACACAAGAATTGCGATGTGGACGTGTTTCATGATGCAAAAGTCTGACCATTCTTCGCTTAAAATACAGAAATTCGGTCTATCATTACAAATTCTAAATCAAATGTAATGGAGAAATAGAGTAGAAAGGCAGTGTAACAGAGACAGAATTTGAAGCCTCAGAGCTCGCAACTAGAATCAAAACTATCGTAATTGCAATTCATCTGAATAACCAAAGCAATTAATCAAATCCAGTAATCAAATCAAGTGTTTTTACTAAAAGGATAACCTCAAACTATCTATCAATCTCTGTAAGTTTATTGGCTGTCTCGATCTAATGGTCAAAGGTTTCCATTCAACAATTTAAGAGATGGGTATGAGTACCGCCGCCCCGAGAACCATTTATTGGATTGGATATATAATTCACTATGTTTAATGACTTAGCAGGGGTGCCCGGGTTCAAGAGGTTTAGATCTTGGCGGAAGCGTCTGCCCACGAGTGGCGAGTCGGATTTGGAGAGACTGGTTGTAGGAGACCTTTTTACCTTTAAAGCACATGGAGAAAAAAGTTATTCGAAAAAACGATCATTTTAATAGTAAAAACGGGACTAAAGTTCTTACAAACAAATTAACATGGTTTCAATGTTTATTGGCGGGAACATGTAAGAATAATTTGGTATGCGTAATTTCGTACGTATACCAACAAATTATTCTTACATTTTCCCACCAATAAACATTGAAATACTTAATTTGTTCATAAGAACTTCAGTCCCGTTTTTAACTGTTTTTACTATTAAAATGATCAATTTTTCGAATAACATTTTTCTCCGTGCAGGACTCTCTCGACCTATCCCGTCAATTCCTTCCTTCGATTCCTACCCACCCCTTTTACCTTTTCCTTCACAGATCTTCCTCTCCTTAAAAAACCAGCACTTAATCCACACAGCAACCCCAAAGATGAAATCGGCTCGAGGGGCATCATTTTCCTAATGGAGCTAATGTAAAAAAAGAATAATAATTCAAACCTACATAAAAGGCAATTCTTTTTGAAGGTATGTATATATTATACATTGTATATATTGAACGACCGGCGTCCAGAGGGCAATGCTTTGGACTCCCATTCCGAAGGTCGCGGGTTCGAACCCAGCGCGCGCAAATACATTTTATTTGATTAATTTGTGTTATTTCACAATTAATTAATTAAAATAATATATACTATATTTGCGGCACGTTCCAGAGTGGAAGATACTCTCAGTATCGCCCTGGTGTAAGACCACCATTCAGAATTGAATCGTTGATTGAAATGTGTTTAGTGACTAGGTCTGAATGGCCAGATACTTCCCCACCTTTCTCTTCCCCATCTCCTTCCCTTCCCCACTTACCTTCAGCCTCACAACATACCCCAATTGGGGATGCTTATAGTCTCACTGGCTCCAGACGGGAGCAGTTGGGACTCTTGTGAGGTGTGCTATATAAAAAAAATATATTATCTATTCAGTTTCAAAACAAAATATCTCCACATAATTAGTTGAAAATCATTTTATAATGAAAAGCAGAAAATATTAAAATGTTACAGTATAAAAATGCACGCTATGTATGTAGATACTAGTATATATAGATGTAGGAATAGATGGTTTGTGTACCAAGTTGACTCACAATATTATTTTAATTGGGGTTTCATACTAAACCCATTCTACAGGGATGGAGTCACGTCCTTCAGACACAAGTGATATCTTTCATCTGGCGCTCTACGAAAGTCCTACACTGATGCACTTCGACTGCTAGTGCACACCCAGTCAGTGATGCCATGTCACAAAAGATAAAAAATATAAATAAACTTTTAGGTTAAAAATGCATATTACAAGAATTAATTAAGAAAACATCATTATCTAAGTAAGTCATCTAAAATTCTTTACAAAAAACAATCAATCTGTAATTTTCCTTTGAATAATGGAAAAAAATACGAGTGCCCTTTAGAACACATAACGAAGTAAATACTTCTTTAGTAATCATCGGTGTATAGGAATCTATATTGAAGATTCGTTTAGAATGTTACCAATCGTTGTGACGAATCAGTCGTATCGATGAACTGAATGATGCACACTCTAAACGAAAATTTGATTCATTTTATTATGGGAATTCGCTTAGAATGGAATTGTTGATTTAATTCTTACAAAGTATAAAATAAAAAAAAAATTATGCGGATTCTAGTTAGAGAGCGAGGTTTATTCACATTTTCAGCAGGAAATTCAAAAATTTACAATAAAAAAAGTGCTAGTTCTTAGTTAGATTTTAACGTTTTGAATGTGAGAAACAACAACACAACTATTGTCAGCATAAATGCCAGCACCCATTCCAAACGTCATTACTACGGATTTGAGCACTGTTGTTACGATAAGATTGTGAGGAATGAACCTCAAAGTTAATTTAAATTTATTATCGTTTGCCTCCGTAACGTTCGTAACGCCGATATTACGCCTCTCGTAACGTTGTAATTTCCGTAACGTTTAAAAAAAAAAATTGAATAAAAAACACACCACTCACATTTTTTTCAACGATTTTTACTGTTATTAAGTTTAATTTGTAGATCTCCATTGTAAACTAACTAAGTTTTCTTTTTCAATTGTATGAATAGAAATTCTCTCTCAACTTCATCAATTTTTTTTTTCAAAATTTTTAGTAATTAGTCTAGGGACCTATTTAAATTTACATAATATAATATTCATTTAATTTTATTAATGTATTCATATTATTAACATTACCCAACCTTTCCCAAACTATAAAATTGTACTATATAAGTCGCAGAAAACTTAGTCAAAACATAGTTCAGAGGAAGACTACGAAAATAATGTACATATTATTTAACATGTAACTTTTATAAATGTAAAATTAAAATTCATATATATTTATGAAATTAAAATAAAGAACATTATTAACAAATTTATTTGTTGTTTTTCTTGAACTTTTTTAAAAACCATTAATTTAAATTTATTTTAAGAATGTTATTTTTAAGTTCTGCAAGTGTTTTGGTTTTTTTTTTTTTTATTCTTTACAGCTGTTTCGGCTTACAATGCCATTTTCAAACTGTCCGTTTGAAACAGCTGAACAAAATAACAAAAAAAAAACACTTGCAGAACTTAATAATAACATTATTAAATTAAATTTAAATTAAATTTAAAAAATATATATTAACAAAGATGGTAATTAGATAAAAAGACGTTGTAAATCCAAACTGAATTTAAAAACTACATTCCTCACTCAAAATTTCGGTAATAAATCCATGTCATGGTTTAAAAAAAAGCAATGGAGGTGTAAATACTAAAAATGACCCTAAAACCATTAAACATGGTAAAAACCATGCATCTGGCAACATTTCATCCAGTTTAACGAGTACCAACATCGTTGTATGAGGCGCTACCACTGAGAACTCCATCTAACTCGTTCTAATCCCTCTTCTGTAAAATGCGTAATTTCTAACAGAAGACGTAACGATGAATATATCTGTAGGTTGCCTTTCATTAAAAAAATATTTCAGGATAGCACTTTAATGTTGTTCACCTTAAGGTCTGGAATTTCGATTTTCTACCGATTTATAACATATGTCCCTTGAACACTTCAATATTAATATATCGTATTTTTTAGGATAATATCTTAAGATTTGTAGAGCCGAAACGTTAATTACATAAAATTCCCTTGATAGAAAAAATTGCACAGTATGATCCAAACATTACTATTTATACGTTTTTTTCTGTTAGGTAAAAATTCAGTTTTTGTTTAAATGCTACTGAAGGTGTTGTTTTATTAAACATTTTCCCAATTTCCGCTGTAATTTTTTCGGTTTTTATATTAGCGCCCTCGCTTCTACATTCGTATTATTTTATCTCTACTTCTTCTTTTTGGGCGGGTACTAACGGCCCTTAAATTGATGTACCTATCCTACCTTCCGCCTTCCCATCACCCCCCCTCCCCTCCTTACCCAAACTCATCGTCAACTCTTCTCATATCTTTCCCTCCACTTCCCTTCGCCCTTGCAACGTAGGGGATATCATAGTCTTAAAAACATTGCTACTTTTATGACAATTCGTTGTTTAGTATGTAAAAGTCTGCAATAAAAAAAAAGTTATTATATTTATGTATAGTTAGGTACCTAACGTGTATGCAATAATCTTCTTTATCAATTATTGACTGACCGTGACCGATTTCGCAACGTCACGGCATTAACAGACGGATAGTTGTCGTTTATTGACTCGCTTGTAGCGGCACGTGATGCTTTCAATAAGTTGGTGATTTTTGCCATCTCTCTGCGCCGCCACCCCCTGTATATAGTATAGTGTATCTACTTTTAATGTATGGAGCCGGGTAAATACTGCTCCCGTTACAGCCATGAAACATGTAAGATTGTGGAGTGGAAGAGTGTGATGTTTACGCAAATAGTGGCAAATAATAAAGAACACGTTATAGATATGTGGGTACTTCACGACAAGTTGAATACCAAATAAACTGGTAGTTCTGAGAACAGTATTAGATCTCAAGTCAAAAAAGTAAGTTTCTAATTTTATCTTGTTTAATTCTGAGGGGTGGGGTAGGAATCTGGGAGTCAGTATCTTCAGGAGTGATGGACGTATGTGGGCGTTTTTCAAAAAAAGTGTACATAGATAAAAGTCAGTGTCCCATCACTTTCAGGATCAGTAACTTTTGTTGTGTCGGTTTTAATGACCAACCATATATTTTACCAATATAATAACAAATAAATACCTTTATGGACTAAAAATAATGAATAAATCTATTAAATTTCGATATTATTTTAAAATAAGTAAGACTACAGGTCACTGTTTCTGGTATGTCCTACACCTACCACTACCAGTAAGAGTTCAAAAATTAATGTTATTTAATGTTATCCCAGTATTTATTTCTAATTCTACTAATAGTATATGATAATATTTTCGATTTGCAACCATAATATAGATTAATTATCGTGCAAAATAATTTAAATACCAGATATTGAGTTGTCCTACGAAATAGCGTATGGTGGAATTTCCGCCTACGCCACCACATTATTGACGTCTTCCAATAAAAATATTACCAAATTGATGAATATTTTCGAAAATAGCAACCCTATTTAGTCTATGAAGGGCGGCCATGCTTGGTTTTTTACAGCCAGTTTGCCAAGAAATCGTAACAAAAGTGGTCGTTCTCGGCTGTACTAAAAAAGTGTTCCACCAACGCTTCCGTATTTCTCCAGGTAATTTACCAGAATGTATTAGACTCTACTTTGTATTAAATTGATTCATTTATTGTTTTATGAAATGTTTAGTTAGAACAAACAAAAGTTTCATAATTTATTGATAAATACATTTCGAAAAAATATTGACGCGATTACGCTACTTCTCTTACGCAACGGTGTCGTGAATGGAACTTAAAAGTGACGTAATGGAATTCTAAAGGTCGGTTCACTCTGTCCGTCTTTTAGGGTATTTGGGTGTGTTACAATTTTCTAATTAAATTTATATTTTGCATGTATCTTCAAAATGTAACTATTACATGTAGATATGTGGGTTGAGTGATATATGTAGCATTGAAAAAAAAGAACAGCATAGCTAAAAAGAAAAAATTATTTGATTTTTATGTGTATAATTTTTTTTCTTTTTTTTATTAATTAAGATTATTAAAGATTAATTCTGAAAGAGTCGAAATGGTGTCGAAGTACTAATATAGACAGCAATATGAGCAACTATTACTGTAGAGGCAACTCTGAAATTCAGTATAAAATCAGCTGGTTCATACAATTTTGATTAAGTAAGTATAAAATGTAGCATGATTTATTTTCCTGTGTGTTTTAGTTAATCCTGTACCTAATTAAAGTTGTGTACATTAACAAGTACTTTAATACCCTTTCAGCTTAGTTACCTATTTCAGGCTATACACGGTATGCACGTGTAGCCCATTATTACCTATCTAATTATTTGTGCATTTTTATAAATAATTTATTTTAATTTTATGTTCAAATATGCCGTTGAAAGCTGCAGAAAAATCAAAAAGGTACAGAGACAAAATTAAAAACGACCCTGAAAAATATGAAGCCTTTATGAAAAAAGAGTTACAAAGACAAAAATAACATCAAAATATAATCAGAGAGCTAACCAAAGAAGAATAGAAAAAAGAAGACGTTGGAGAGAACAGAAACGAAAAAAAAAAGAAAAGAAAAAAGAAAAAGTGGAAGAAAAAGTACTTGCGCGGGGGGCCTTCCACGGTGGCGGTAGTACGTAAAATCGTCCTTTTTTATAGAGAATACCTCACATGAGTCTTAACTGCTCCCATCTGGAGCCAGTGAGACTATGGAATCCCCAATTGGGGTACGTTTGAGGCTGAAGGTAAGTGGGGACAGGAAGGAGATGGGGAAGAGGAAGGTGGGGAAGAGGAAGGTGGGGAAGTACCTGGCTATTCAGATCTAGTCACTAAACAGGTTAAAGTCATTATTAAGCAACGTTTCAATTCTGAATGGTGGTCTTACACCAGGGTGATACTGAGAGTATCTTCCACTCTTCCCATACCAGTCGCTTGTCGCGCTTTCAGCAGTGTAGCCACAACGTGCGTACACATACGACTGATATTTCGCGCCCGCTGTCGCTACCGGGCAAGCCTCTCAGTCTGGCCGAGGCCTTAGAATTCCTAAACGTTACCAAATTTTTCCCCTTACGCCACTGTCCTGTTATTGCTGTGATTTATTTTCTAAGATCAATTATTATATCTCAAAGAAATTTGTTTGATTTTTTATTGATATAGTTCATGATTAATTTTAAATTTGTTATAATTAAACATTCGTAAAACAAAAACTTATATTCGTCTTTCTAGAACGCAAAATATACAGTACAAAGTATCCAAAAGTAGCGTAAAAGAATATTTTTATTGAAAAACTTAATATTTAATTCAATAAGCTTGATTATTCATATTTTTTAGGAGACTGATTGTGTTTTCAATTCGTAAATAAAAATCTGAAATAATGAATTTCTTTTAATTTTCTTTATAAACTTTATGATAAAAGTGACGTAAAAGAATTTCTTACCAATAGTATTAAACTTAAATTGCAATTATTTTCGAAGTTTATTGACATTTTCTATTTAAATACTTTTTGTCATGAAGTTCATTCTTTCTTTAATAAATTTACGTATATTTTTAATCGAAATGCAGCATCTCACTTAAGTGGAATTCCTATTACGTCACCGACATCTTTTTTGGAAAACGCCCATGTATTCATCCTCCCACTGCGGTGCAAGGCGATGTTCCCAGAGAGTCCTGTTGAAGAGGTCAAAAGGTCTCCCTTAACCAGTCTCTCCTGATCCGGCCTGCAACGCAGTTTGTGGGCAGACACACCCGCCCCTAAATATCCGGACAACCTCACCCCGGGCACCAGTGTTAAGTCACCAAACGTAGCGAACCACTTGGGGTGGGTTTGTATCGAAAAACGGTTCCGGCGGCGAAGTTTCCTAAATAGAAACGTAAGGTTTATAAATAAATAGTTACTTAAATATCAATCTACGTAATTATAAACCATAAATTTGTACCAAGAAACGTCACCAACCCAATTACATTTCTTTTTTCAAACTTACTTCTGGCAGTTAGAAACCTAACATAGTGTCTTCCATTAATGTCTTAAATTTTTTTTAAATCGTATCCACATTAATTTGTATATTAACAGCTGTAAACTTTTAATATAATTTCATCCAATTTCAGAATGCATTATCATCGACAACGAGTCTTTCTATCAGTTTGATCGGATCGGATCTTAATTTTCACTTCCAAGATTTGCATTCATTCATTCACAAAAAACTAAAAAAGATGTAGTTCGCTGCCCTAGTGCTTGTATGTTCAATAGACCATTTGCAAATTTTACAGGGGACGTTTGTTTTTGTTTTTTACAGGCAAATTCTAAATAATTCTCGACTTCAGTCATTTTGTTTTATACATGTCTATTGAATACGGTATAAAACGAAATGACTAGAAGTCGAGAATTATTTAGAATTTGCCTGTAAAAAAACAAAAACAAACGTCCCGTGTAAAATTTGCAATTGGTCTATTGAACATACAAGCACTAGGGCAGCGAGTTGTTTAAAAACAGATATGCGGTTTTTGTTTCAAATATCAAACTGTCAAATTTATAACGGAGTTGAGTTTAAAATAACCGTGTAGATGAATTACAGTAAAAGTGAATAAATAAAACAAAAAGATATAATGCTTTCCCCCCTTCAAGAGCGACTCCTAGATAGATTCGTCAAACATACAAAATACAAAGAGCGTCACCAGATATGCGGATCACCTGAGGCTTAAAACCAAACGGGGTATTTTTCAATCAGGATCTGCGCCTGGGCTACGAAATGCCAATCTCACACCTCGCTGGCTGCACTCCCATACTGAATATTAATGCATAAATTATCCCGCCCCTAAGTCGGGGGTTGGCCCCGACCCCGCAGTTAGCTCCCCTGCCACCCCTGGTCCCTACAAACCTAAACATTAATACGCTTTAAGTAATCACATCTATGTCTCAAACGCTTACACTAACGCGTCTTGCCCTCACAAGGCATTAATAGAGCCGTCTAGTTAGCACGTGTCATGAATGTATTAACATCACAATCAAATTGGAACGCTGCCATGGTATTATTGTGATATTAAGAGGATAATGTCGATATTTCAAAATTTTATTATTGGTGTAATTTTAACTCGTCTCGCCCTCACATGGCATTTATAGAACTGTCTAGTTAGCACACATATACATGAATGTATTAATATCACAATCAAATTGGAACACTGCCATGATATTAAGAGGATAATGTCGATATTTCGTGATTATTATTGTAATTTTCTCTCTCGTCTTGTCCTCACATGACATTAATAGAGCCTAGTTAGCATTAGTAGAGTCTAGTTAGCAAGCGTCATGAATGTATTAACATCACAATCAAATTTTAACACTGCCATGATATTATAATGATATTTAAACGATAATGTCGATATTTCGTGATTATAGTTTTGTTGTAATTTTCTCTCTCGTCTTGTCCTCACATGACATTAATAGAGCCTAGTTAGCATTAGTAGAGTCTAGTTAGCAAGTGTCATGAATGTATTAACATCACAATCAAATTGTAACACTGCCATGATATTATTATGATATTTAAACGATAATGTCGATATTTCGTGATTATAGTTTTGTTGTAATTTTCTCTCTCGTCTTGTCCTCACATGACATTAATAGAGTCTAGTTAGCATATGTCATGAATGTATTAATATCGCAATCAAATTGGAACACTGCCATGATATTAAGAGGATAATGTCGATATTTCGTGATTATAGTATTGTTGTAATTTTCTCTCTCGTCTTGTCCTCACATGACATTAATAGAGCCTAGATAGCATTAATAGAGTCTAGTTAGCATGTGTCATGAATGTATTAACATCGCAATCAAATTGGAACACTGCCATGATATGATCGATGATACATGATGTTAGTAAGATATTAAGAGGATAATGTATATATTTTAAAATTGTATGCTTTTCGACATATTTTGTTGTAATCTTCTCTAACATTGACCTCACATGGCAATAATAGAGCCGTCCAGTTAGCACGTATCATGAATGTATTAACATCTCGGTCAAATTAGAACACTGCTGCGTTATAAAGAGGTCGATTTTTCAAAATATTATGCTTTTCGAAATCTATTGTTGTAATTTGGTGGGCAGGCACATACGCCGCCAAGACTTGAATATACCTCACGCCATGGTAGCGAAAATCTAGGGGTGAACTTCGGCAGAGGTGTTGGTTATCCAATAAATGGTTACCGGGGCGGTGGTAACCATTCCCGTCTTCCAAATTGTAATAATACCGAAGACACATCCAAAAATCATGGAAATGGATAAGTCTAATTTCTTGAAAATTCAGTTTTAATTTGAAAATAACAACTATAAAAATATCTGTAAACATATTTAGTATTTTTGATTATTGATGTGGAGAAGTTTTCATACCTAATTATAATATCACATAATAAATAAATAAAAAAACGAATGTGCTTTAGACCACACGACTGAAGTAAAATTCTTTTGCTCTATCTATATGTATGTATACATATATGTTTATATAATATATACATGTATATACATATATTAATTTTCTTCAAATATTTATTTAAATTTATTGTCGTTCTACTCGCCCGATCACATTTTTCGTAACGCTCTCATCACGCATTCGCCAGCTTACTCCCTAAGTCAAACGGGCATAAAGAAGTTTTACTTTAAAAAAGTTGAATGTTATAGCATGGTTTTTATGGTTAAGAAATTTTCAGATTCAAACGCACAAACAAATTATAACCACTAACTAATTGACTACCTAAAATCATTATCGAATTAATGGGGGTACAAAGTACAAAGGTCCTGAGAACACCTCTAGGAGTCCCGGCAAACAAGTTCACAGCAATTTTCCATATTATTAATCCGGTCATTTGAACCCCAAACTCAAACCCTCTCCCGAGTACAGATTGCACCGAGCAATAAAGAGGGTATGAGTTTAATTTAATTAAAACCTAATGACTCATATAATATTATCAAATCAATTTATTTGTCGAGCAAACACTCCGCACTAAAGGAGGGAGAACAACACATGTGGATTGGCTGTATGTACACCCCACGTGATTCTTTGTATAAGTGTACGTACACCCCCTCGAAGTGGAGAGTTATAATATTATATATTTATTTATTGAAGTCAAACTTCCTTACGCACGCTTGACTTTAAGAGCGTTACGAAAAGTGTGATCGGTCGAGGCGAACGATAATAAATTTAAATAAATAAATATTTTTAGATAATTAATATATGTATACGTATATATATATGTATATATTATACATATAAACATATATATACATATAGATGAAGCCTAAAAAGTTACTTTATACTCGTTTTTTTTAATTAAAACATTGTTCATTGTTTTTCTTCATTATAAAAGTTTTTTTGAAGTAAAACTTCTTTACGCACGCTTGACTTGAGGGTAAACTGGTGAATGCGTTACAAAAAGTGTAATGCGTTACGGGCGAGGCGAACGGGCTGTATCACACTGTAGAAGCAATAGAGAGCAGTGCGCGCGCACATTTTCTTTCTCTCTTCCCCTCATAGCTAGTACATGAAGATTATTCGTAATTTCATTTCGTTCTTAAACCATTTTATAAATACTCTAGGAGCAACAGAGAGCAGTGCGCACGAACATTATCTTTCTCTCTAGAAGTTTTACTTCGGTCGTGTGGTCTCTCTTTTTTTATCAATCATTCTTAAAGGTATGGCAACATCAGAAGTCAACGACAGATCATTCTCACAGATGCGTTACTTGCCAAGAATATTTAGAGAGTAGTTTGAATGGTAGAAGAAGTCGGGGACGCCCTTAGTTTTGAGGAGGACTTTTTCATTTCTGAATAATAAAATTGTAACCATCACCTTAAAACTACATTCAGTTTTCTGGTTCACTAAGTTTCATAACCTCAAAACTTTTTTCCAAATCATTTATAACCCCGAGCAACACCGGATACCAACAACCCAGCTAGTATAATAAAAATAACAATCTATAAAACTTTTTTAACAATACTGTAAGCTGTTTTTACAAAAACAATAAGTCAGCATTAAAAGGCAAGCTGTTCGTTCTCAGTGATGTTTCGCCAATACATCACTGTCGGAAATGTGTGTCGATATGGACCAAAACACACAACAATCCTTGAAATACAGTGTGTATTTTTTTGTATAATCGAAGGACCGTTCTATGATATGTGGGTAGTGTAACCACTGCACAAGGAGAAAATATTCACATCCAGGTAAGGAAATGAAATAAATGACTTACTGCAGAACGCTTTCTTCTGTCGAACTGGTTAATATACATATTACATTGCATTTTAACGGGATATTGTATGTATAATAGTAGTTCTTTGTAGCGGCAGCGGATTTTCGCCGGAAGAGAGCGAATAGCGGAATATTGATGCGGAGATGTGACTGAGTTTGGGTAATGAAAAAATGACAGTTCTACAGAGGAGGTAGGTTAAGAAATGTAACAATACTAACTACCAAGAACAACGGTTGGTAATATACCTATAAATGTGTAATGTAGATGTACGCTGATTAGTTCACCTCCAATTCATTATCTCCACGACGAGCATGTAAGAATTTTTTTGCCTTCTATCCTCTTTAGTTACCCCCACGAAAACCTATACAGAAATATACCTATATTAAAAAAATTATAATTTATAACAATTTCTAAAGGATTTTTTAAAATGTAACTCTCCCATTTCGACGAACCGCCTCAATGGCTGTATCGAGTTTATTATAAATAGGGTTCATACACTCTCACAACCCAACAGTAAGTGGGTTGTTTTATAAAACTAGAATGCTTGCGTTGGTAAATAACACCCTCCCTCCCCCTTTCCAGCGCCTCCCTCTCCCCCCCCCCCCCTCCCGCTCCCCGTACTGCCTTCTTCGATTGTATTTTTACATTTTATCAAACCAATGTACGAATGTAGCAAAATATCCTCCGACGTGTATTTGGATAAGTAACTGAGATTCCCAAAGTGTTTACCGACAATTCGCCTCAAAGGTTGACTTTTAAGGCGTTTCAGAGTTTTTACAATGTGCACACTTTTTACATGAATTTATAAAACTATATATAGCATCAGTAGGTGCCATCCTACATTTTAACGTTTTTCGTATCAGATTTTTTTTTTATATAGCAGAAGGAGCTACTCGTAATTTAATTTTAAATATTGACAATATTTCTCAAGTAAGCACACATCATAAATTATTAAAAGTTAGTTTTATTTTTTTATACTCACTGCAAATTGGTAGGCGAGTATGGGTACCGCTGCCCTAGGAACCATTTGTTGGATGACCAACACATCTGCTAAAGGTCACCCCGAGAGGTTCGCTACGTTCGGTGACTAAGCACGGTTGCACGGGTTCATGGGGTGAGGTTTGACTAGGTCTTATCGGCGGATGCGTTTTCCTCATACTGCTCGATGGACCTGATCGGGAGATACTGGTTGATGGAGACCTTTTGACCTCTCCAACTGGACTCTTATCGACCCAGCGTCTTGCACCGCCGCCTTTCTCTTTACACTGACCCCCAGATTTCTATCCACCCTTCGTACATTTTTCCTTCCCAGAACTTCCTCTCCTTCCTTTACCTAAGTAGATCCTTCACACAGCATCCCCAAAGACGACGTAATCGAGGGAAATTGTTTTCCTTAGAGCCCCATGTATGGAGTTGTTGTAAAAAAAAAAAAAGTATGAATTAAGGAGATGTGGTTTTAGATTTTCACGACTAAAAGTATTTTTTTCATTTATTTTTACACCCCTGCCGTGATGATGTACACTGTAAAGCTATCCGAAACGTTGGCTAAAGAAGGAGGTAGCGCGGTATATATATGCGTATACGGCACAACACCCCAAAAATAAATAACGATGACTAATAAAGGAATCGAAAAGTAGAAATTAGTTGGACAATCCCTGTCCGGCTTAGACCGTCGAGTAAACAAGTGAGCAGTATACTGTAAGAGGGAGATAGACTAGCTCAATAATGACAGAGTCGTTTGGAACAAAGCGAGTTGAGTTCCACTTGTCGGGTTGATTGCCAACTCTGCTCAATCTGCCAGAGGCGAACCATTCAATTTTTAAAAAACGTTTATCATCACATTACATTACACATAATATTGAACACGCAGAGACGAGTGGACGGAGAAATGGATGTAAAGAGAATGACGTAACAGTAGTAGAAGAAGTTAGAGACGCCCAGGGAAAATATGGCACAGTCAAGTGTACTAAATACTTTAGGTCAGAACGTCAAAAGAGTCAGGTCATATCAAGAGTCAGCAAGTCAGAAGATTGATGACCTGCAACATAACCTATATTATTACGAATAAGTACACGTTCATCATTCGTAAAAAACATGTATTATAGCCGTTTTACCTATACCTGTTTCGTGTTTTACCTTGCTGCTTGTAGGAGAATACTCAGTTGCGACGAATAAGGAAAAAAATATTTGTGTTGTTTTTAATTGAAAAAATACGAGTGAGCTTTATACCACACGACCGAAGTAAATACTTCTTTATAATAATCTAATCTAATTTTCTTTCTGGCATCGAATTAAACCATTATCCGTGTACTGTACCAATCATCAGTGTATAAGAATCTAAATTGAAGATTCGTTCGTATTGTTACCAATCATCGTGACAAATCAGTCGTTTCAATGCACTGATTTCGTACACTCTAAACGAAAATTTTATTAATTTTATTATGGGACTTACGCTTAGAATGGGATTATTGATTTAATTCTTACAAGGAAAGAAAACGTCATTACTATGGATTTGATTACTGTTGAACCTTGTTGGATTTGATTATTTGAACCGCAAAATTAATTTAAATTTATTATCGTTTGCCTCCGTAACGTTCGGAACGCCCGATGTTACGGCTCTCGTAACGCTGTAATTTCCGTAACGCATTCGCCGGTTTACCCCTCAAGTCAAGCGTAAAGAAGTATTTACTTTAAAAAAAATGTCATCGGATAGCAAAATGACAGCTACATTTTTAACTACAATAAGCTCAGGAATCGCTAGTTAAAATCCTTCGGGTGCGTGCTGTTGCATCCTGTATATTAAATATAAAATTAAGTAAACGTGCAACATTTCCACATTATGACGTAGAGGTAGATAAAACAATGATCCGTAATTATAAACTGTTTGAAAATCTGAACCAGAATAGAACAATTGCATTTATCCATCCCGAATCCATGAGAAAAGACGACCCATGTGGAAACTGGAGCAAAAAAAAGCTTCCTGTGAAACGCTTATAAGCAGTGAAATTTATGGGATCTTGACAAAAAAAAAAATAATTGGCTTTAGGCTGAATTATTTAATACCAGATGTGTAAAGTGATTTTCCTCTTATTTTAAATATCAAGCGTGCAAAATTTCATCAAGAAAAGGGGATGGGGTGGTTTGTTTAAGGTCTCACATACATACATATCATACCTTCCTTTTATTATTTGCAGTGAGTTTGCAAAATTTTAAAAATTTTAAAATAAAAACACTCTAAAATAAAATAAACGAGTGTGCTTTAGACCAAACGACTGAAGTAAAACTTCTTTAGCTCCATCTATATGTATGTATATATATATATTTATATGTATAAAATATATACATGTACACATATAGATATTCATTATCTAAAAATATTTATTTAAATTTATTGTCGTTCGCGTCGCCCGATAAAGCCGTGCGCATCGACATCCACTCTCCCCCGCGTTTAGCGCGTCACTGGTATTTCAAAATACTGACTGGGATATTTCATGCACTGGCTAGAAAACGCGCGCACTGCTCTCTCTTGCTTCTACAGTGTGATACAGCCCGTTCGCCTCGCCCGTAACGCATTACACTTTTCGTAACGCATTCGCCAACCTACCCGCCCAAGTCAAGCGTGCGTAAAGAAGTTTTACTTCAAAAACAAAAACACACCGGGACAATCATATTTATACATATGTAGAATATTTTTTTAAAGCTGATGTGAAATTTGTTGAATGTGTGATATATGTATGAATAACCAACCGAAAATTATTATTTCAAATTAATTAAATTATAGATCAAATTCATTAATAATTGTTTTTGAATCCGACACAAACCTTTATCCATCCAAAAAATATTACATTTTGTTCATCCAATCCGCGCCTGCTCTCTTCCTCACCGTGGAAGAATTAAGATAAGAACCAATTTATTGATTTTCGAGTCGGAATCAAACCGACTCGCGTTTTTAATTAAGCGTCCCACTATTAATTTATAAATGTTACTTTTCAAAGTTCTCTCATCCCAGGGGCGCTCACTATATTTATAATTGAAATACCTACCAAATCTTCGGAATTAAAATTGACAAACAAAACGCTAATTAAATTACAATATAAATACACAATACCTAATTATTGTTGACAAATTGTTAAAATATTATCTCTGTAATTTCTGAAAGTCATTGATGTTGTCTATATTTGGTACTTATGTTTAAAATAGGATGTAGGTACCAGCTACTTATATCTAGACAATTGATATAATTTTCATCAGCATAGGGATAAAATCAAGATAATCGGCATAATTCTAAGTAAGTTAATATTCGAAAATCAATTAAAAAATACAAAAAAACTAGTCTACCTCTTATCTGTAACAACTGATGAGGTACGTCCTTGCCAAAACGTTGATATTGCACAAGGGCTAGGAGTGTAGGAAAACCAAATAGAGTCGGGAAGAGATACCACAAAGCGACAGGATGTAAGAGGAAGCAAGAAGAACCAGTAGAGCCAAGAAGAGACAAAAAAGCCAAGAAGAGACAGACGAAGTTAGGAGAAGCTGGGCGAGGCTTGGAAAAGCAAGAAGAGGCAAAAATAAGCAAAAGGGGCAAAAATAGCAATGAAGAAGAAATAAAGGGTAAGAAGAGCCATTAAAAAGCAATAAGAAACTATTAGAGCCATAAGAGGCATGATGACGCTGATGATAAGAGCCAAGAAGAAACGAGAGGAAGCCAGAAGAAGTAAGAATAACTAAGAAGCCTCAAATCACGTGTTCCAAGTCCTAACAAATCAGTGCCTCCTGGTGTTACATTTGTATCGTATCTTAGGAAACAAGAATTAAGAGATTCTCTCAGCATCGTCTTGGGGAAAGACTACTATTTAGTCTAAAAATGGCTTTAACCATTTTTTGCTATCAGATTTGAATAACCAATTAATTTACAACCTTCCTCTGCCCCATCTCCCTTCCATCTTTACTTTCTTCATCTTCGCAACATAGATATCCCAATTGGGGATGCCATAATCCCAATTGTTCTGAACAATCGGGAGTCCGAAATATTGGCTACAAGCTGGGGTACCCGGCTTCGCTCAGGACAACATTCGAGAGTGTTCTGTAATGTTCCACAATGATGTTCATGATTCCCGAACATTCAACAACATTCCAGAACAGAAACAATTGATATCACAGGCAGAGAGGACGCAAAACAACTCGGTCTTGGCAGACCCCTTGCCTCATTCACATTCATACATTGTCTTATACATTCTTTTCTATTATTCTCTTGACATTGTCCGACTCAAGTATCTGAATCAATTGATCGTGCCATGTCTTCCTCGGGCGTCCCCGACTACAATTCACATTTGCGTCGTAAATTCTCCTTACACTCTTTTCTTCATTCATTCGCTCTACATGCCCTGAGAAAAATAAACAAACAATCTGAACATTACTCATTATCTCAAAACTTAGTATTGGAGATGTCTGACTAATCAACTAGGCGATCGCACACATTGATTTATTTGGACAGGAAAAAAATTGATGCTATTCCGCCACTTATTCTAGAACTTTCTAGAGTTTTATCGAACCTTCCAGAACTTTCCGGAAGACTGTTCTTGAAATTTCTAGAGGGCAAAATTTCTAACCCTTATATCTTCAAATGCAGCCCCTTTAGGTAAAAACGGAACCCCTCATTCCCTAGGGGGGATAGAGATCTACCACACCATATAACTCCCTTCATCGTACCGGGACTCGTTTCTGAGTGTTTGCGGTCCGCACGTTTTTTTGGACTTTCTTTTATAATATATATTGATTAATGAAAAGCACGTTATAATAACCCAAAAACTAACCGCGATAATTCTTTTGGTCGTGAAAATCTCAAATAGCATCTATATGTTAGCTTAGGTCATATTAGTAATTTCATCACTTTTAATGACTTTACATCACATTTCAAAAGTGTTATATTTAGACATTAAACCGCTGGTGAGTATAGATTTTTTGATTATTCTCTTAAAAGTGAAGACCCACCTCGTGTTTCCAATACCACTGCTCTACTTTATTTTATTTACCCACACACACACCTGTCAACAGCATCTTAAATCTCCGACAATACATCACGCTCACCCTAAATGTTGCAACCCCAAAAATCCAAAAGGTATCTTTAACATTTGAATAATTTGCTTTTTTTAGCAACTCAATCGAAAACGCATGCAATCCGTCCTGCTTCCGTTCTCCCCTCGGCAGACGTCATCCTACCCCTCCTCCCTCTCCCCCTAACCTAACCACCCACCCTAAACACATCCCTTATAAATGGATCTAACCCAGCAATAGTGATTGCAATACCCATTGACTTTAAAAGGAATTCGTTACTCGTATAATAAACCGAATTAGCATTACCCACAGAGAATATTTATAAACTTTTTTTACTTTTTATTTATCTATATCTATTCTTGAACATACATTTTACAAAGATAACGTTGATTTGCGTAGTAGCACAAAAATTCTTCAGATGAAACTATACGCCAAATTTCTATTTACATTTATCTTATGAATAAATATGAAAAAATATGCTATGGATACATTGTAGCTTTTCCTACCTTCTCTATTTATTGGAATTAAAATAACATTATTTATTACGTTACAAAAGATATAAGAGTAAAGTACTAAATAATTTGTTTTTTTTAATTATATAAATATGAAGTTATATAAGAAACCATTTTTAATAAATACCCCTTTTTGGCTAAGATTATTTTTGACTATTTCCATTGACTATCGCATGTTTTGGAATTCTGTCGACATAAGTAAAAACTCAGTGTCCTCCTTGATATTGTCAAGAAGGGCACTGTGGCTCGGCCCATTGCGGCAGTATCACATAGATAAATTTAAGATTAGTAGCAGTGAAAGTTAGATAAATAATTGTCTTCAAAAGCGGGTTCCTATGTACATTGTTTCTTTTATTAATTATTATCAGTAACTTTTGTGTTCCTTGCGACAATTTGTTGTGGAGCTATCTTTCTAAGGTTCAGCAAACTATTTTTTTAACTTCGACAACTCCTTCAGCTCCCTGGATAAGAGTTATTACAAATTTTGATTTACTTTTACAATTTTGGAGGCGGGTATGGATACTGCCGCCCCTGGAACCATTAATTGAATAACCAACACTTCTGACATAGGTCACCCAAGTGGTTCGCCACGTTTATTGACTTAGCAGCGGTGCCCAGGTTTATGGTGTTTGTCTACGTAGCTGACCGGATCAGGAGAGACTGAGAGAGACCCAAACTAGACCTCTCCAGCCGGATTCTCTTGGCTCATCGCGTTACACCGCAGAGGAAAGGATGGATTCCGTCCAGATTCCTACCCTCCCTCATACCTTTTTCCTTCCCAGTACTTCCTCTCCTTCTTTTCCCTAAAAAGACCCTGCACACAGCATCCCAAAAGATGACCGGCTCTGAGGGTTTTTTTCCCCTCATAACAAGATAGATAGAGCTACAACATATATAGAGATATATTTTGTTAAGACAGATTATTATGATTCCCTTCAAAATGTTGGCGTATTTTGTCAGAGGGTAAAAATATTTCAGCTTTGCAATAAAATACAAATAAATGGAATAATTTTGAACGTATCCGAAAACTAAATACTGTTTTCTAAAGGTGATGAAATATGCTTTCATATTTAATTATTATAAATAACCATGTAAATTTTTAAATATATATATATTTTTTAAGCAAACTCAGGTTAGTAATCACCTTAGGTTTTTATAATTATAAATTACTGGTAACGAAAAAAAATAAAAACACTAACATATTAGAATAATGAATTATAAACGTTATTATCACCTAAATTTTTTGTGGATTCATATAAAAAAAAATTCTTAAAAAATTCAGAAAGTCTCATTTTTTTTTTCAAATTGCGATCGGAAACTTTGGTCCCGTAAAGGTATACATTTCAATTATTTTGTGGTGAACTCTTACATTTAAATATATATAATGTGTTGTATTCTCTTTCCAATACCGTTTAGATCATACGTCTCACTTTGATAGTACGGGAGAAACAACGATTTCTATAAGACCTATGGGAGCTAGGACAAATATGATCTCCTGTGATTAAACGTGAAAACAAATAATGTTCATACCGTTTTCTCGTTCTGAATTTTGGTTTTAGTTCATTTACGTCCCTACTAATATTGTATTTTCACAGTCTTGTGTACTTTTAGATAAACCTAATTATTTTTGCCAGATATGCCGGATAATATATTATTTGCACACTCACAATAACCACGCTGTAATAAAAACGTGTAATTATTATGAAATTTAAAAAAATATAAAATATGAATTCATTGTTTATCGTAATATAATAAAACTTAAAAACGTGACTTGCGCATCCTGCGAGTAAACTTTAATTGGCTTGGAAAGTGTCATTTCATCGAAGATAAGAAAGATAGCAAAATTATTACAAACATGCACGCTGCATACTGTCAGTAGAATGTACACTGCACGTATACTCGTACACTGTGCATACACACGTTTGTTCGTGTTTTTGGGAAACGCGATGTATCAAAGTACGATGTTTTTCGAAATATTACGTATGCTATGAAGAAGCAACACTGTAGAGGATGTGTAACGTTAGTGACTTATAAATTGGGTGAAAATTATAGATGGCAGTTATACTTACACTAAGTAACTAAATATCACACTGTTTTTCACTTTTGTAGGCAAAGTGTAAATGTAATCATGTTAATATCATCTCAATGTGGCCTAACTACAGTTTGATACTGGCCTTTAACGCCGAAACAGCTATCACAATAATAACCTTTTCTTTATTTCTTATCTTTCTCTGTAGGTAATGTACACTTACTATATTTTGATTACTATTATTTCTGTTTTGTTTTTAAAACTCTAATATAATAACAAATAAAACTTGATTATGCATGCTGTGAACATTTTTAACTGGAGGGTTAATATCTGTACATATCCCAAAGGCAATATCAGTAAATGTTTAAATGTACACCAGATTCGCGCTTGTACTAGGATGTACATTTACTATATTTTGTATCTCATATTTCATTTTGATTACTATTATTTATGTTTTTTTTGTTAAACTCGAATATAATAACAAATAAAACTTGATTACGCATGCTGTTAACATTTTTAACTGGACGGTTAATATCTGTACATATCCCAAAGGCAATATCAGTAAATGTTTAAATGTACACCAGATTCGCGCTTGTGCTAGGATTACTGGTCACCGTGTGTTATACTGCCGTGATAACTGAAAACACAGTATCTTCCTTGAGACTCTCAATCCCGCATCCGAATCTTGCCTAACATACACTTGATTCAATTTTAGAAAATCGTCAACGCTGAAGTAAAAAGAATACTATTCAACGTATTCTGCACATCGCCGTTCACGTCAGAACTTTGGTTGGATTGTACTACATCCCAATAGCATAAGCTAAAAATCGCCTACAATAATGCTTATCGTCAACTGATCCGCCTACCGAGATAGTGCAGCGCTACAGAAATAACTCTAACAAAATAAACCAAATGAGAGAGTTTGTTTTCACCCATGGCTGTTTCCAACGGCGTTTATCTCAGGAATGCCGAGTACCTACAGTCTTAGTTTCAGACGGGACGTTGCATTACTTCTGATGGCTTATAAGCTTCTGAATGGTTTACTATCAATACCAGACATTCTGGCTAAAATAGGACTTTATATACCGGATAACTGCATTACGCAGATAACCGGATAACGTGATAACTTCACGCGAGGCCGCCAACACAAGCTTTTAATTCTTCCCAGGTGCAGAACTAACTTATTAATGGTGGTGCCCTTGAGAAGACTCAGTAGGTTGGATACAGTATTTTTACTTAACAGGACATGATTGCAGTGCATAAGTGAAGTGAATCGAATTGTCTTTGAAACCCCCAAGCGTTTCGATATAGTCCGAGTGTCTGACCGAGAAACGCCACTTTTTCGGCGTTCGGCCTCTTACTAGCAATAGCTATGTAGCCTCTTAGTAGCCTCTCAATAGCCTCTTACTAAGCTGTATCAATCATATCCACAATAAAGTTACGAGTATACAAACATATCTACTAGTGTTATTGTTATAAATAACCATTTGATACTGTAGATTGAGTAGATATCTATATAAGTAGATACCTAATATTTTCAACTTATAATTATTGTAGTAGGATTTTTTGAAGGATAGTAAACCTTGAATGATTGTCTTCTTTAAAAGAAAAAGAACATAAAGTGGAAAAAAAAAAAAGACCGTTTCATTTCCCTGCTGCATCCAAATAATAAATCGTTCAAGTTAAATATTTATAAGGCAGGATGATTCCGGGTAGCGTGCCCAATTGACTTCACGGTAGTCGAAATCGCAGCCAGAACACTGCGAATGAGTCGACTTCTGCTGGTTCGTTAACTTGTTATGAATTATTGTTGTTGCTAATAATATTCCACTCGTTCCATCAAGATGGTGTTTCGATAGCGGAGGCGAGTCCCACCGACAATGTTGCAATTATTACACAATTCATACCAGTGTAGGGAGGACCTCTGGATGCAACTTGGATACTGACTTCTCACACTCATTTACTATGGCAAGTGTGGATTTTTACTTTAATTGAATCAAGTGTAAGTAAGGTCAGGTTCGGATGCGATTAAATATATTTTGTATCTCACAGATGTCGGTGCTGAAAAGTAAAAAAAAAAGTGGTGCGTCGAACATTTACGCGCGGTTGAAGTAAAACTTATTTGACTGATGTGGCAGGTATTACTATTCTAGTGAAGGTGAGAATCCTTTAACAATATACATAAACACAGATGGCAGTAATTGTACTGATATCCGAACGTCATTTCCGTTTGAAAAATATCAAAATTACTACTTGTGATATCACGCCTAAAGAAGTTTTACTTCAAAAACATCATCCATGATTTTTATGTTATTTGTATTTATATCTCTGCCATAGGTAACCCCCAAGTGGTTCGTTATGTTTGGCGTTATAGCAGGGGTGCCCCGGTCCATGGGGTGAGGTTTGTCCGTGTTTTGGCGGTGGATATGTCGGCCCACAAACTGCGTGGCATGCCGGATAGGGAGAGACAAGTTGAGGGAAACCTTTTGACCTTCTCCAGCAGAACTCTCACGGAACACCGCCTTGCACCGCCTAGATACGCCTTGCACCGCATTGCGAGGGATGGATTCATACTTCCCTCACTCTTGGACTTACTTATAGATTCCTAACCACCCCTTATAGTTTTTTCCATCCCAGAAAAATTTCTTCTTCCTTTCCTAAAATGACCTTCCTAAAGCATCCCCAAAGATGTCATAGACCTTTAGAGGAATTATTTATCTCAGGGCCTCCTGTGTGGAGCTAATGTAAACAGATATTAACGATTTTCAAAGTAAAATCACTTTTCATGATTTTTCAAGGGTCTGCCATTATGAATCCTATAGTCAGCGCACTTGAGATGATTTTTATTACAATAAATGGCGCTCTACAAATTATCCAATTATTATTATTACTAATTTTATTAACTCGTGATTTTTTATGAATCTACCCTATTAATTACTAATATATAACCACTTTACCATTGTTTTTGTTGTATATTTTTTTCTATTTAACTCTGTACCCGCACTATCCGACACTCTTAATAAGGTCTCCCCCGTTTAGCCGTCTCAGGGGGGTACCCGAGCCCCATTATCGCGCCCCTCCCAACCCCTCGAGACCTCCCCCTCTCCTCCTCCCCACACCGCTCCCCCGCGGGGAGGACAGAAGGAGGACAAACCTGGGAATTGTAATCTGCAGATGACTCGGTGCGAATTCGTTACTTTAGCCGGGTTTAATGCGATTTCACAAGTGTAGCATTGCACTTTCCGCAAATACTCGTAGTTACCTACACATGTGTGCGCTGTTCCTTTGAGGATACATTACACACAGATTGCATAATTAACCTAAATAGATGTATATATGCATTTCATACGTCTGGTTGCTAATCCAAAGATATCTCAAAAAACTGCCCAATGAAGTGAAACTAACAGTCTACAACGGAGTGCTTCTAC
Organism: Limnephilus auricula; assembly: GCA_951813805.1. Lineage (NCBI taxonomy): Eukaryota > Metazoa > Arthropoda > Insecta > Trichoptera > Limnephilidae > Limnephilus > Limnephilus auricula. Next base: position 3,297,251 of record OX638391.1, read on the forward strand.
CTACCCTGATATATGGCATTTAAGGCTTTTAACTTGCAAAGGAAGTATGAAAGTGGACTGAATGCTGCACAAATTATATCACTGAGGTGTATGGATGGTAAAACCATGTACACAATGATACAAGTGATAGAAAAAAGCAATAGTACACATAACTATAAGATCCATTAATTACAACCAATTAATGAAAGAATTAAATTTATTTAAACTCTCAGAAAGAAGACTGGTTTTCGGCTTGACGTTTATTTTTTGAATTGTTAATGTTATTATATACAGTCCTGATTTACTCAGTCTAATTACCTTCCACATACCATTTCACTAGATCAAAAATTAGTTTTTATTGCAACAACACTACCAGGACCCAAGAGTATGGATATTAGAGAGACGGCATGTGAAGTGTGCCCACGCGCTCCAAGTGTGCCTTTTCAAGGATTTTATCCACACGGCTGATATTGGCTGTTACCATGGAAAATGACTGGCGGCTGAAAATTTTCTGTATTAAACGGCCAAAACCGCAACTAATGTCAGCTGTGTGGGTAAAATTCTCGAAAAGGCACACTTGGAGCGTGTGGGGGCACACTTTACATGTCTCTCTCTAAAATCCATATTCTTAGGCCAGGACCGAGTCATTTAACAAAATTTACTTCTTGAATACTGGTTCACTAAACTACTATAATACAGTGGCGATTACAGAAAAACTCAAGGGGGGGCGCTGAAGATATCTTGAGCTACATTTACTTTTATCGGTTAGCTATGTGTGTATAATATGCCAGAAATAAACGTATAGAATACGATGACGCGGACGTGCGCGCGTGCTACATAAGAAAGTACAACTACTCAATAACTCGACTCAGAGTCGACTGACGAAAGAAACGAAGGAATAATGTGCGGGCTGGCGGACCCGCAAGGGGGGGCGTGCGCCCCTTGCGCCCCCAAATGTATCCACCACTGCTATAATATAGTTATCACATGTTTGTAAAAGTCCGTACGTGCGTACGAAAAAAATAAATAAAAGATACTGTAAGCAAAATCATAACTATGATTAATATTTTATGTCATAATAATATGATAACTCTGATACCTAAATGTGCGAATAAGTAATTTAATGAACAGTGCATGCACGTTCCTCGGCCCCATTGTAATGGATGCGATAATTTTCCACCGAGCAATTAACATTTTTAGTTTAATTTGTATGGTATACGTTAATGTTTGTGTACACTTCTTAATTAAATTCTTTGAGTGTGAGTTATAATACAAACTCACATACCGTGATGGAGAATCCTCTTTCTACTCTTTATTGAGGGTATAATTTACTCGTTTTGTAGTTTTGCTTTATTGTATGCAGACATAAATATGCTGGGAAAACATTGGCTCACCATTATGATTCATTTAAATTAAAAAATATTCGAGTTGCAATCAAAAAGCAAGAAACCATAGTGAGTAGAAAGACATTAGACACTTTTAGAAATAGAACGGTGACGGGAATGGTTCATGTTATCTCATTTCTTTAATACAGGGGAGAGAGAGGCAAGAATTTTTGAAGTAAATACTTCTTTACGCACGCTTGACTTGAGGGGTAAACTGGCGAATACGTTACGGAAATTACAGTGTTACAAGGCGAACGATTATAAATTAAAATTAATTTTGATGTTCATTCCTCACAATCTGATCGTAACAACAGTGGTCAAATCCATAGAAATGACTTTTGGAATGGGTGCTGGCATTTATGCTGACAATAGTTGTGTTGTTGTTTCTCACATTCTAAACGTTAAAATCTAACTAATAACTAGCACTTTTTCGTTTGGAATTTTTTGAATTTCCTGCTGCTTCTCTAACTAGAATCCGCTTCAAAAAATTTTATTTTAAACTTTGTAAGAATTAAATCAACAATCCCATTCTAAGCGTAATTCCCATAATAAAACTAATCAAATTTTCGCATAGAGTGTGCGAACTCAGTGCATTGAAACGCCTGATTTGTCACGATGATTGGTAACAATCCAAACGAATCTTCAATATAGATTCTTGTACACTGATGATTGGGAATAGTTTTATTCGATGGCAGAAAGAAAATTAGATTAGATTACTAAAGAAGTATTTACTTCAGTCGTGTGGTGCACACTTTCCTTTGGAGGACGTACATCATTGTCTCATCCTTTGTCTCACTATTAATTAGTGCGTAAGAAAGAACTGCAATATGTTTGTGATAAGGAACGTATGTTTATTCCTTTTTTTGTATCGTCGCCGTTCCATGAGGACAACTAAAGCACCTAATACCTGCAAGTTCCTGACGGACTACCAGTATGTCAAGCCAGTTACAGGTGTTAGTTAGTTAGTAGGTACCGAATAAGTATTTTTAATTTATTTGTATATGCATAAATTAATCTATTTATTTTACGGTTAAATGTTTTCAATAATAATAATAATAATTGGATAATTTGTAGAGCGCCGTTTTATGTGAAAAATCACCTCAAGGGCGCTGTACAATTTATTATGAATTCTTAGCCTCTATCTAAGTTTATTATTTATAAATATTATATCAATACAGAAACATTCTTACCTGGCAGGTCATTTCCGATAAACACACTTCAATTTGAAAGTTTCATTAAAAATACATATTTATATATTTTTTATATAAATAATTAAATTAATCAGTTTAGCTAGAAGTGCGATAAATTTGATGTTTGCACGCTGACACGTCTTCAATGGTTCAAAACAAAACTTTTGAAGACTGTTCAACAGTTCAGTGTTGAAATCATTATTATTTGCCAGCGCAGTTGAGCGGGACACGCCATTAGATTGCAGTGCAGTATTTAAATCGGTCGCGTGAAGTCATAGTGTGGCTACAGTCCGTTGCTTTATGCCATTGCCTACACCCAGTACCCATTGCCTATTGCGGATGATAACTCCGTAGAAACCAATGCAATTCATCAGCGGAGAGGTCGACAAGCTCCGGATTATCTGTAGTCAGGGACGGACCCACAAGAGTACTTTCACCATTATAAGATCCTCAAGTCCGCAAAACTAAATACTAAAGCGCAAAACTAAAGAAAAATACTAAAGACTAAAACGTAAAACTAAAGACAAAGATTAAATACTAAAAACTAAAACGCAAAACTAAAGACAAAGTCTAAAACGCAAAATTAAAGACAAACACTAAATAAAGCGCAAAACTAAAGACAAATACTAAATACTAAAGATTAAAGAGCAAAACTAAAGAAAAGACTAAATACTAAATAAGCGCACTACTAAATACAAAGACTAAATGCTAAAGACTAAAGCGCAAAACTAAAGATAAAGAGTAAATACTAAAGATTAAAGAGCAAAACTAAAGAAAATACTAAATACTAAAGAAGCGCACAGCTAAATACAAAGACTAAATGCTAAAGACTAAAGCGCAAAACTAAAAACAAAGACTAAATACTAAAGATTAAAGAGCAAAACTAAAGAAAATACTAAAGAAGCGCACAACTAAATACAAAGACTAAATGCTAAAGACTAAAGCGCAGAACTAAAGACAAAGACTAAATACTAAAGACTAAATCGCACAACTAAATACAAAGACTAAATACTAAAGACTAAATCGCACAACTAAATACAAAGACTAAATACTAAAGACTAAAATGCAAAACTAAAGGCTCACCTTTTCAAATTATCCTATCCAGAATAGTAACAGCATTTCTTCAATAGTATTTCATTACTCAGTCCATGCGATTTTCTTTGTTGACTTAACTTTCTCTTTGACCACACACTTATGTTTAACAATTTATTATGCATAAACTTTTTTGTAAGATTTTTCGTAACTTGTCACTGACAGCACGGGTGCTGTCACGATAGTATGTTAGTCGTAAATATTTAGGTTTAAGATAAGTTGTAAGCCACAGTACTAGAAACTGTGTTAATACCCACTCAGTTTTTGTATAGTTTTAAGTCATTGAAGAAGAAGACGACAATAAAAAAACGAGTGTGCGTTAGACCACATGACTGAAGTAAATACTTCTTTAGCTCCATCTATATCTATGTCCATATATATGTTTATATGTATAAATATACACGTATATACATACATTAATTTTCTACAAATATTTATTTTAATTTATTATCAATTGCCTCGCCCGATCAAGTGTTTGGCGCGTCAGTCGCTATTTGTCTGTCTGGTATTTCAAAATAGTGACTGAAATATTTCATGCACTGGCTATGAGAGGAAGAGAGAAATAAAATGTGCGCGCGCACAGCTCTCTCTCTTTTCAACGCATTTCAATTTCCGTTACACATAGTTTACCCCCCAAGTCAAGCGTGCATAAAGAAGAATTTTCTTCAATTATCTAAATTAAAATATGAAAATGAACACGACACAGACAAATAATATAACAAAGATAACGGTCGCAACTGGAACTCGAACCCATATCTCTCGTCTTCCGGGATGTGAGCTCTACCAATTCAGCAAAGTAAGGTATTTTAATGCAAATTACACTTTTATAAATTAACACGCACAACCGTGAATAACCAGGGGATTACATGAATTATTGATTAATCAGTTCCATTTTTGAAAATGACAGTTAAAATAATTTGTGTTCAAAATATTAACATTCAATGGTATTAAAAAATTCATACAGGTATAGCTGTGTCGCTTGTCTGAATTCTTCTTATCAGTTCCACTTCGAAGTCTATCAGCATCAATGCGTACGTCAAAAAAAAACATTACGTTATGGCACAATATCTCCGCCATCTTTCAATACTGTAAATTGATATACGAATATTGTATTTCTTAAAATTGACAGTATCTATATTAACATTACGTTATGGCATAATATGTCCGCCATCTTTCAATACTGTAAATTGATATACGAATATTGTATTTCTTAAAATTGACAGTATCTATATTAACATTACGTTATGGCATAATATCTCCGCCATCTTTCAATACTGTAAATTGATATACGAATATTTTATTTCTTAAAATTGACAGTATCTATATATCTACATTACGTTATGGCATAATATCTCCGCCATCTTTCAATACTGTAAATTGATATACGAATATTGTATTTCTTAAAATTGACAGTATCTATATTAACATTACGTTATGGCATAATATCTCCGCCATCTTTCAATACTGTAAATTGATATACGAATATTGTATTTCTTAAAATTGACAGTATTTATATTAAAATTACGTTATGGCATAATATCTCCGCCATCTTTCAATAATGTAAATTGATATACGAATATTGTGTTTCTTAAAATTGACAGTATCTATATTAACATTACGTTATGGCATAATATCTCCGCCATCTTTCAAAACTGTAAATTGATATACTAATATTGTATTTCTTAAAATTGACAGTATCTATATTAACATTACGTTATGGCATAATATCTCCGCCATCTTTCAATACTGTAAATTGATATACGAATATTGTATTTCTTAAAATTGACAGTATCTATTTTAACATTACGTTATGGCATAATATCTCGGCCATCTTTCAATACTGTAAATTGATATACGAATTTATTGTTATTAAGTTTATTTTGTAGAACTCCATTTTAATTTTTATTTCTTTTATACATTCAATAATACTATCATTCAATGTATAAAAAACAGTTTATTATAAACAAGTTCTGCTTCGTAATTATTATTATGTGTTACAGCTGTTTCGCCCTCTGAAGGCATTGTCAAACTGGTGTTCAAACCACTTACAGACGATGAATTTATACTAAATCTAAATCGATATTTACGATGACTCATTTCTGATTTCTTAGTAAAATTGCTGAAGATATTAATGGTTGTTATTTCCCTAATTGTAAATTCCCAAGTTGCATTATTAAAATTCAACTGAAGGTCGCTATGCACTCTAATTATGTTGTTAGTCATTTGTAAATGATGACTCATGGTTTTTTTTTTTATATATTATCCAGCATAATTAAGTATTTAAAATTGGTTTGAACATATCTAAAAGCGGTGAGTATATTATATTTTTTTGTTCATTTATTAAAATGGCTCTAGGATTATTATTATGTTTATTAATTTCCAACTGCTCTAAAAGATTAAGTTTACGCCCTTTATTTTGCACATGTAGAGAAAAAAAAAAAAAAAAAAAAAAAAAAAAAAAAAAAAAAAAAAAAAAAAAAAAAAAAAATTGATATACGAATATTGTGTTTCTTAAAATTGACAGTATCTATATTAACATTACGTTATGGCATAATATCTCCGCCATCTTTCAATACTGTAAATTGATATACGAATATTGTATTTCTTAAAATTGACAGTATCTATATTAACATTACGTTATGGCATAATATCTCCGCCATCTTTCAATACTGTAAATTGATATACGAATATTGTATTTCTTAAAATTTACAGTACCTATATTAACATTACGTTATGGCATAATATCTCCGCCATCTTTCAATACTGTAAATTGATATACCTACGAATATTGTATTTCTTAAAATTGACAGTATCTATATTAACATTACGTTATGGCATAATATCTCCGCCATCTTTCAATACTGTAAATTGATATACGAATATTGTGTTTCTTAAAATTGACAGTATCTATATTAACTTTACTTTTTTCATCGTTTCTGTATACGAAATTGCTTAAATATAGGCCTTATCGCTGGGTGATACAATGGTTAAATATTTATTGTTAAGGATACGGAGGTTATAGTAGGATGCTTTTTAAATAAACGATTTATTATTCAAAAGGTAAACATTTTTGAACACTCATAAATTCACAAGGCGATTTTATAGGTTAAGATATTAAATAAATAATATTGCCAGCGCCAAAAACTAAATGACGAATAGTTCCTAAGCCTTAACTGTAAATAATTAGTATTGTTGAATATTCCAAGTTCATCCCTGCAATAAGCCGTGTAACAAACTGCGCTGCCATAAAATCAGACAATTGAAGCGATACATATACTCATGCTAAGGCCCAGTTGTTTAATTACAGTTGTAGAATCTGAACTGACTTGTGATTACTATATTTTTGTATTAGTTTTTCGACATGTTCGGCATTATACAGGGTGTGAAAGGAAATTCCTGACTGACGTTTATTAGTGATTTCTAACATATTAATAATAAATTTGGAAATTGGACAGTTAATCGCACAAATGTGTCCATTTTGGAAGAGTTACGCATTCACAATAAGCTCTCAACTGACTACACGGTATTCTAAAATACGATCATTTTATTCGTAAAAACGGTTAAAAATGGGACTGAAGTTCTTACGAACAAATTAACAGTGTTTCAATGTTTATTGGCGGGAACATGTGAGAATAATTTTTTTATATACGTAATTTCTTACGTGGGTACCCGAATCAAACAATTTTAAATTCAATATATTAAATAAATTTGTTTGTTTACATTCAATATTCTTATTTATTATTTTCACTTGATTTATTTTGACTCATATCGAAAAATAAGCCCAGTGAAACGTTTTAGCATCGCTTTTCAAAGTGGTAATTAATAAATTCGTTCAGAATAGAATCTACGATGAAAATCTAATTCAGAATAGAATCTATGATGATGTAGTAATAATACGGAAAGGAGTTTATAATGTCAAAGAATCAAATTTCACGTAGGAACATGACATAGTATTATGTCTAGCAGATTTTTTCGGCAGAGCAACTTTAAATGCAAATTATATTAAATTAAAACATACCTATTTATTGCACCAGATGTTATCTGAAATAAAGCATAATGTATTTACATGGTTTCATTAGTAGTGTGGTGTGTGAGTAGCATTTTATAACTATTCGCTCTTATAAAATCTAAGCATTGAGTGGTTACATAAAAACGTATGTTTTATTGTAAATTTAACATCATTAGAAAAATAAAATTAACAAATTGTAAGTTGATGAAAAATCATTTTACACGATAATCTATATACAGGGTGTCCGGGGGTTAGGTGCAGTAACTTCGGGAGGTGATTTTACATAAGTAAAAAAGATAAATGACTTTTTTCGAAATTCCAGCTTTAAGGAGTACTTTTTAGGAAAAACAATAAAATCAGTTCGTCGTATGCGGCCAGCACTAGGTACTATTTAACGCTGTTACGATACGGGTGACTCACAAAAATCCAACGTCGCGGGCACAGCAAATTCATCGGTAAGTTTGTACCTTACACTAAGGATTTTTAACAGGTACGTCTTTTAGTATGGGAAAAAAAGTTGGAATTTCGAAAAAAGTCATTTATCTTTTTTACTTATATTATCATGTAGAATCACCTCCCGAAGTTACTGCACTTTACCCCCGGACATCCTGTATATAAAAATAAACGTTTTGAATCCGTAGGTACTAGATATTTTTCAGTTTGGATGGGAATTTTAGCCTCAAATCAAAATCAAAGTTTTATATGAAACGGGCCGTTCAGCCGTTCTCTTAAATTCAGTACCTACATAATTTGGGAGGCGGATACAGGTTCCGCCGCCTCTAAAACCATTTATTGGATAACCAACACCTTTGCCACAGGTCACCACAAATGATTTGGAGACTTAGCAAGAGTGCTTTCTTGGGTGAGGTTTGTAAGAGTCTTGTCGGCGGATGAGTTTGCCCACCAACTGCGTAGCAGGCCGGACCGGTAGAGACAGGATGAGGGCGACCTTTTCATAGACCTTTTTATAAAAATTAGTTTGTCGTAATAATTAGTATTTTAATATTAAGTATTATTATATTTAGTATTTACTATGTAAAACTGAAAACTATACTGTATTAAATAATTAGAAGAAAGTGAGAGATTTCTTACAATCAAACTGATTGATCAGTTTCGTAAGATTTGTAAAATAAAATATTGTAAAATTAAAACTGAATAAACATATTAAAAAAAAAAAAAAAAAATCTCTCCTGCAGAACTCTCTCGGACTCCCAGTTACCCACCCCATACCTTTTTGGTTCCCAGAACTTTACTATTTTGTTTTCTAAAAAAGACCCTCCACACAGCATCCCCAAAGATGATTCATGCCCTGAGGGAAATTATTTTCCACAGGGCCTCCTGTCTGGAGCTAAAGTAAAAAATAAAAATTAGTTAATGCCAACGTATTAAATACGTGACAGTGATATACTTTTATGGTAGATTCAGACTGGGTCGACGTACGTATGCATCGCTACGCCTAACAATATCTGGGCTACTTAGCAACCATAGATTTTCAATGAAAATTTATGTTTTAGAATCACATTGGCCACACGCATCGCGACGTGCGATGTCTGTGGCCATTTTCATAGAAAATGTATATGGGTTGCTAAGCATTGTTTGGCGTAGCCATGCGTACGTACGTCGTCCAGTGTGAATCTACCTTTATACTTCTGTTTGTATAAATGTAGTCCGCAGTAACCAGTAGCGGTAACGTCCGTGCTATTCAGGGAGCCCGGAGCCCGGAGCCCGGAGCCCGGAGCCCGGCGCACGCCACCTTGTCAACTCTGCCCAGAGCGACAGGGATTCGTTAGCGTTACTCCTAGTCCTGGCCGATACCGATAACGCCACAGCAGATAACGCCATTAAGATGATCCACTAGTCCTTGACTCATTCGGAATCGGGCGGAGCGAACGATTTTGGGGCGTTAACCAATAAAAACCCTAATCTCTAGCAAACAACACTGTTTGGTTGTTCCGCAAGCATATTTTTAAAGATCGAAGCGCCGCGTAGACTAAGGCATGTCCGTTTGCCCCGGGCCCTGGGCGTAGAATGAGCGGCGGGCTAAAATCCTTCTGTACATGGCATAAGGATGAAATTCGCACTTACAAATTCGTTGGGTACCGCCTATTTTTATTCACCGAAAAGAAACGTCGCCAAAATGCACGTTTTATTTTATTTTGTGAAGTTCAGATACAAATATTAAAATGTTTTCCGATCACTTTATAAGAAACTTAATTAGCCACATTATTCAATAAAACAACACCAGAAAAAGGATTTGTAAGTAGGAGATTTTTCACTTTTAACCATTTTTTATAGGTCAGACGCATAATTTTTTTCTAAGCTTATTAAAAAGCTTATCAAAAAAATACTCGATCACTTCAAAGGCCAAGATGTGTTCTACTCACAGTATTTAATTGAAGCATCTATATTATTTCTAAGCGATCAAATTTTCAAAACTAATACACAATTTTTATACGATTTTGCATTTTTTCCGCATGTCTTCGCCTTAAGTCAGCGCTGACGCTAACACCAACGCTCGGTCAAACATCGTGTTTCATTACTGGAAAATTTGGTTTATTTTACTTGGCGACTCTCATAGACGCTACTTATACAGGGTGTTATTGGACGTACTTGACTTACTTTTAACAATGATTCCTGACATTAATTGGAGTAACAAATTTTAAAGAAATTTTGCTTTCCGGTGACATATTTGATTTTTTTAACACAACACAAAAAAATTGTCAGATATTGGACAGTTAGGAGCGGGGTGACAGGTCTTTTGGTTACTCAGCTGACTGAACATTGACGACGTGTGGAAGAAGAAAAAAACGGTTTGATGTTGAAGAATATTTGATTTTACTACTTTCTTTACTTTTAAACTGTTTTTTTTTAAATAATTTATTTAATTCTAGTTTATTGATCTTCTATGTAGTTTTAAGTGTTTTTTATTATTTTTTCGTTGACCTTTTCAGTCAGATTTGTATTCTTCATTTGTACTAATAAATTTTTTATTAGTTTTATATCGTTTTATTAGGATGCTGCACGGAGAAAATTGTTATTCTAAAATACGATCATTTTTTTGTAAAAATGGTTAAAAACGGGACTGAAGTTCTTGCGAACAAACTAACAGTGTTTCAATGTTTATTGGCGGGAAATTGTAAGAATAATTTGTTGGTATCCGTACGAAATTACGTATACCAACAAATTTTTCGTATATGTTCCCGCCAATAAACATTGAAACCCTGTTAATTTTTTCGTAAGAACTTCAGTCCCGTTTTAAACCGTTTTTACTAATAAAATGATCGTATTTTAGAATAAAAATTTTCTCCGTGTGTGAGTTTTTTTTTGCAAAGTAAGTTTATTTTTTTGTTCGAGTGTGGTTTTATAACTTGGAATGTTTTTTATGTCATTTTTATTTGATCTAGTGTGATAGGTACACGGTGTAATAGAGAACTCAGTTTTTTTGAATTTTTTTCATTAGTATATATATATATATTTTGGGAGGCCAAAGCTCGATATGGGCTGTAGCGCCATCGAAGAAGAAGAAGAAGTATATATATATATATTTTTTTAAAACTCCAATCGAATGTATTTTAATTGATAATTTCGGGATGGTCTTAATGACTCCTTTTTGAATTGTATTCAGGCAAGGTATATATTTATATTTAGCAGAACCCCATCCTATAATTCCATAGGTATTCGATTCGGGAATAACATAATGCGATACGACATGGTACGAATCTTTTAATAATAATATCTTATAGTTTATTCCAGAAATCCATTAAGTCCATAGATAGGTTGACTGGTTTCTAAGATCATTTTCCTTATGCGATGCACTCACCGGGAAACTGAAACCAAACTAAAACTATTTGTTGCTATGGTTACAACCATAAGTATACGTCGATCCGCTCATTGAAGAAAATGAAACCAAACTAAAACTAGTTGGTTGCTATGGTTACAACCATAAGTATACGGCGATCCGCTCATTGAAGAAACTGAAACCCAACTGAAACTACTTGTTGCTATGGTTACAACCATAAGAATACGTCGATCCGCTCATTGAAGAAACTGAAATCAAACTAAAACTGGTTTGATTTCAGTGGTTGATATGGTTTCCAACCAAGCTTCCAACTCAATTTAAATTTTCAATAATTATCTCAGCTTGTTTAAACATAGACGAAGAACAATCAGCTGTCATCATAGCAACTAGCAGTGCGAGTCGCGAGTCACTGCTTGCGTTACCATTGACAACGGGTTTATTGAGAAACTGTGTAGTGTGCGGGCCATCATATCGACAAACACAGGATAGCGAGTTTAGTTGCAAACTGTTTTTTTTTTCAGTTGTTGTGTTATTGTGTTTGTTTTTCAGGCCTCCAGAAATTTGGTCAAAAATGTTGGTACATGCCTATATATTAATAATATAATATCTGTAAATAAGTATCTGGAATTTTTTGTCTGCTTTGTTGTTCTACTTGGAAACTTGAAAAAAAATGTATAGGTATACCTTGCGAAGAACCTTGAAAAATTGCGAGAAATTATAATTCCAATTTTGAAAAAGACAGTTAAAATAATTTTCTGTTAATACAATTAGGAATTTAATTATATTTATTTCGGTAAGTAGGTATCCACCTACTTTGTCTTTACAAGCAGTTTTAATTTTGAACGTGAAAATTTTACACAGAAGATTTCACTTTTCACCCAAGGAAATATCGAAATCAGTAAGTTTAATAATGAATGTCGTTTCTACCGCACAAATTTGAAGACCATTTAGCTGAACAGATATATAATTTCTTAAATAACAAGATCTGATTAACCTCGTTATTTATAACCTATTTCATATATTACAACTCTTGATTTTATTTTGTAAAATATTAAAATATCAAAATAATGATTCAATTATGATTCAGTAAAGTGAGTATTTATTATGACTCATTTACGAATTCACTCACAATTCCGTGATTATTTTTTATAGATTCTATGGTCTACGTTAGTTAGTTCAGTTCTTTAGGGTCAATTGAGGTTAATTCATTGAGTATCTACTACAGGAAGGAGGAAACAGAAGGCAGGGTACCTAATTCTTCTAATAAATTAATAAATTTACGTGAGTAGTGCAATTACCTATTATCTATACACGGAAGATAAGAACGAACAAATTCGATAGGGGTAGAATATTCAGTTCAACGAAATTAATAAATTAATAATAACCTTCGCGCATTTTTTGAAAATCTACCATACCGATCAAATTGTCAATCAAAAATTCTTGTCGCTTGTTAGTATTCTTGCCACTAACTTGTCTATGAAATTTGACCTATAAAGGGTGGTCCTGAAAATCACAGTAGATAGGCAGTTACCTACAGATACCTCTCGAATGACCTAGGAGATAATCATGGTCCTGTATATTTTCTGTCTATAGAGTATAAATATTTTATTTATTTATTTTATTTATAAAGTATCTAGATGATAAAACATTATAACATTTACATGTATGATACATTAGATCACCAAACTACGCGACTGTATGTTTCTTGGTGACCATTTGGAATATATATAGTTACTTTGTGAGGTCTAGTGTAAACATATGGATTAAACATGTTGAAAATAGGAAAAATTACAGTAGAGTAATTATAATGTACCTAAATAGAAAATATTAAATCGAAAACAGTAAAATAAAAGAAAAAAAGAATAAGACATGCTATAAAACATATGTTTTATATATATATATATATATATATATATATATACACATGTTGAAAATAGGACAAATATAGAAGAAAAATTGTAATAAAAATAGAGAATATAAAAAATAGAGAAAGTAAAATGAAAAATAAAAAAAATAAAAAAGAATTGGACATGCTATTATGCAGGATTAGATCGCATACTTACATAACTCTTTTTTCTGGTTGTACCTGTATTTGTACATATATGCATAAGCGCGTAAATACGCGCATAAACACATACATCCCCACACACATATTCATATTCAAAACGCGGGGGGGAGCGGACGTCGATGCACACGGCTTGATAACAAATTTTTAAAAATATTTGTAGAAAATCAATGTATGTATACCTATACATGTATATATTTTATAAGTATAAACATATATGTAGAAGTATTTACTTCAGTCGTGTGGTCTAAAGCACACTTGTTTTTATCTATCTGTAGTTGGATTGTAGAAATATTATAAATTTGTACAGCGACCTAGAAGTAATTTTCACAAAAACCGCGCTACACAAATCATCCAAATATTATTATTTCCTATTGCAAATCAATATTTTTTATAATTTTTTAAACCCACCTATTCAACAAAGTGATTGGTATATTGAATCAAATTGGACATATGTACATGCATCTAATAACATTTATAGGCACCTAACTATTATTGAATAATAATAAATTATCGTCTATAACTAAAATATTTTTGGTTATGATAGGTAAATAATTGGTTTTTAGATTACTTACGTAAGGTAGGTTAAGTAGCTAGGTACTGACATTGTGTTTTTGTGACGTTGTGATTAAAATTCATTTTATTTCATTTTTCAATCAACTATAGAGATATTTTGATAAAACCTAAAAGAAAGGGGTCATCGGAACAAGGACGAACCAACTACACGATGCAACAATGGAAGCTTTACGATAGAAATACATTAGATGAAAAGAAGCTAACAAAAGGTTTTTCTAACTTTCGGTGTTCAACTACAAATAGCTTAGTAGAGTTAGTTTAAATTTTTCTTCTTAATAGAGAAGACAAAACATTGCAATAAACCGAAAAAAAAAAGATTGACGATGTGATCATTTGATTACATCAAATATAATCTAAAGAATATGACACAAATGTGAATCGTAGTAGAGGTCGGGAATGAGAAAGAAATATCACGATTGAGTCAAATAATTGCGTCGGGCCATGTCATGTCAAAAGTCAGAATAATAGAAGAATATGTATGAAACGATGCGCGAATGTGAATGAGGAATGTGTGACAAGATCGAATTGTTAGGCGGTCCTTTCTATCTGCCTAACTTTGCGGAGAAATGGCGTAAAGGTTAGTTAGTAAGTTAGTTCATTTTCTGGACTATCAAAAACAATATTCGTACCTTATTCAATGATACGAAGATTGATAAAAGTTGGTTTCTTCGGACTAAAAAAGCGATAGGTAAGATTTTTCATAATGAAAATAACGAAATAGTTGTATAGCGCAATTTTGTATTATTTCAATTTATCTGCGCTTTAAGTATCTACTATAATAAACTTAAAATAATCTGCTACTTACGAGTCCTTACAAAATATTTATCAATTGGTATTAGACCAATTATATACAGTATCTACAAAGCAATGCCAAAAGAATCAGTGATAATTAACAAAAACAGTTTTGTTGTAGCTCAGGACAATAATAACAGACAATAACGGTGCTATTATAGCAGAGGACAAAATAAGAACAACATATAATATAAAACAGGAGGCAGTTTCCGTTCAGAAATAAGAAACTTTCTGAGTGGACATTAAACATAAAAGTACAATAAGGAGGAAACCGAAACCAAACAATTACCGGAAACTAGAAAATGTGGCTTATTACAGTAGATATATTGAAAAAAAGTTAAGAGATTATTTTTAAATAATATTTCAGGATATTAGTACAAATATGTATATTAAAAAAAAATTATTACGAATAGTAGAAATATGACAAAAAAAAATACCACGAGATGCGTCTCAGAACATAGGCAAAAATAATATTATGAATGTTTAGAACTTATAACAGGATAGGTATAGCAAAAAAAATTAAGATAAGAAGAACTTTCAGTTTGTTTGGGAATGCCCTTTTGGTTTCTAATATAAATCAGCTGTATTTATCAAACCGCTCCGAGGATGTGAACGGATCATAAATCCTCCGGTGCGATCCTAGCGACGCTCCGCGGCCGAGTGGAGCCGGCGCTAGAGGCGGGGCGCATGCGCGCGGTAGGCGTTTCCCGACCCCCTCCACGCCACGGTGGGAGGATTTTTATACCAAACCCCTCCCCCGTGGGTGAACCCCACCCCAAGAACAATCGCAGCCTGCAAAACAAGCCCCATACCAAAAAGCCCCCAACCCTACGCACCAACAAAAACCACAATCAAAACTTTAAAAAATTATTTTTCATGGGTTTGCCATTTTCTTCACTGAAGTTTGTCAAAGTTCTGGATAGATTTGGTTAGTTACAGACGCACTGATACATCGGCGGTTAAGCCTTATCTTCAACTTAACTAAAAACTTTGAGCAAATTCTTCAAAAGTAAAAACGTCAACATCCTGGTTCGGTCGCGAATTTTGTCAGTTTTTGTACTTTTTGATGCGGTGCCGGCGTTTTGTTCGCCATAACGTTGAATGGGTTTAAGATGAGAGAAGAGAATCAATTATTTGAGAGCGTGTCGCCATCTGTCGGCACACTTGTGAAACAAGACGCTGCGCTGGGGGCAAGAACACTTTGCTCTCCACAAAAGAATTTTATGAACTGCAAGGGCAACGAATAATATCGACTGAATAAAAAAATATGTTTCAGCCTAGTAAGAAACGAAGTGTTCGGCCATCTAAAGTCTTGAAATTTCTGTAATGGCTGGAAAAAGTATCATTTTATTAATTTAGATACCTGTGCTAGTTAATCGTGTAATTTGTCTAGAATTACATAATGAAACGACTTGCCTAGATGATTCTATATATAATATAGAAAATAGTTTTTTCCAGTACATATAAAATAGCTTTTGAAGTTCATTCCCACGGGTATATTTAGAAAAAGTCAATAGGTGTCTTATATAAATTAAAATTGGATATGCTTATCTGAGAAACTAGCTTGGTTAAAAATGAATTATTTAGAACTGTGTAATCATTTTTTTTTTAAAGAAAGACAAACATTCCCGGGTTACGAATAACCCAACAACATTTGAAAATCTTCTACTACCACCACACTAAGCGTAAGATGTTGCTTGTGTTGTGATGGAGGACTTAGCCAGCCGAGGAATCGAACACGGAACGCCTGGGTGGAACCCAAACGCTATGCCCACTCAACCACTGACCGGTCATTTAAAAAGATAGCAGCCAAATTTACGTGAAAAAATTGTTGAAGATAATATTGAGAGATGAAATCGACTATCGAAAAAAGCGCTAAAGCGCTATCCCGCTAAGTCAGAGATGCATTTCGTATAGATTTATTAGTAATCTAGGTTTTAGCTTCTTCTTCGAAAATATAAATGTTTGGTTTTGCCAGTGTTCATTATTCTTAAGAATTAGGTATAAAAATACATAAAAATTGTGTTAGTGCTTTTTTTAAGAAAATGATTTTTTTACTCAAACATGGACATGTCAATATGTAGATATAAATATACATAAACATTTTAATAAATTCTTAAAAATGTTTAAGTTTGTTTCTTTTTCATTATTCTTTTGGTTCCTTCTCCAAGCGGAAGTCGGATATTATCAGGGCAATCTTCAGTCTGGACCTATAAACCGTGGTTTGTTTAGTTCATTAACATCGAATAGTGTAATACCTACCTAAATAATTTAAAATATTGGCCACATTTTTTTTTAATACGCATAATAGTATCTAATACATTGTGTGGGCATAATATTATCTCTATTTCATAGATATGTCGTACCTGTTAAAATCTTTAAATGTCATGTTTTCACTGTGTATTGTGACAGAATTCGATTGCCACAAATGAAGAAATCAAAATCACAGAACTGCATAATGTACAGAGGACTAAAGATGTATGATGAAATGCCTGAAACTATGAAGAATGAAGAAAGAATGAATGTATTTAAAAAGAAATGTTATGATTACTGTAAAAATATTTAAATTTATCAAATGAAATGTTACATTGTGCTTATTAGTTTATATTCATGTAGTATAAACTAACTCAATAATAATAAAAAAAAAAATAAAAAAAATAATAAATTATATTTATAATAGCGGTAGGTATGAACCCACCTTGCTGAAGTTAGAACTCGTAATAAGTAATAAGTTAATCAAAATTAATGAAACTTGTGTCAAATACAAGCTTTCCCGTTTACATAAACGTTATTTTTTCATTTTTTATAATTTTGTATTAATTTTCTTTTTGATTATTTTGAGAAACCCTTGAGATTGTTAGATACAGTCGTAAATAAATTTCGCAGTGTGAATTACTAAATACTAATTTAGAACCTACATATCAACTAAATTTATCTAAACTTCATTACTCATTACTTAAACAGGCTCTCGTGGGATTATACTTAGGTAGGTATTACATAGTATAAATTTTAGGTCCTAGGTTTTTTTGTCAAAAGTATGATAAATTTTATTAATAAATGATTTCCGAAATCAGATTGAAGTAAGGGTTAAAGAACATTTTAGGGCATTAAATGGCAATAAATTAATAGATTTCTATCTTGTATTGTAAATTTTATTAATATTTTGTAAATTAATTATAAATTTTTATTAATATTTTGTAAGGAGCACTATAGGATTATTTTTAAGTTTATTTTAGTTAAACGCACTTAAAGTGAAACCACACAAAACTGCGCTATGTAAATGTAATGTTATTGTTATGAATAGCGAATCTGAGTTCGCAAATCATTTATTAAAAAAATGATCATACTTTTGACAAAAAATTAGGACTTAAAATACTACATACGGGTTATAAGGCATCGCAGATTAATGATTTAGAGATTTTAGAAATAAGAAGAAATGTTGATAATAAAGCAGACATAATTAATAAACAGCAAATTTTTATATACCCTCTTTTGAAGCTTTTCCCACTTAACCGGTCTTTCCCTCCTAATGACTTTGAAATCCTTAATTCTAATAAACATCCCCCACTCTTACCCCTTCCCCTTCCTTCTACGCCTTCCTCCCATATGTGATAGGTATATATTTAATTTTTTAACTTTAGTGTACATTTAATCCTGATGATGTGAATGAACATCGTTCACGATACATGTTGATAAATAAAAGTGATTTAAACAAAGTTATTTGTCTTTTTATTAAAATATTTAGGTATCTACTAATATTTGGTGATTTGTTTCCATCATATTGAAACAGTTCCAAATTTCCACCACGGTCCTACGCATCGAACGCTATAACCTAGTTGCGCCATCTCTTGGGCCGGCTAGAATGCGCGTGTGTGATTGAGTACCACCAAAAGTTGACAGAATGCATTGTCATCAACAACGAGTCTCTATCTGTGGAGTTTTAGTTCGATCAGAAGTAGGTTAATTTCCACTTCCAAGATTCCATTTCATTAATTCAATCGAGAAAAATAAATCGATATTCAGAAAGATGAACTAATACGCCAAACTTTAATGCTGGCCTGAACATGATATGATCCATTCTCGTGCAATTACTGACTTAACGATAAACGTAAGCGAAATAGAAAGATGCGTAAAACATAGAAAGAAGGCCGTGGCAAGGCATGCAACTTTTCTGACCATAAACTCACCTATTGCGACGATTTCTGTATCAAGATCAGGAGTGTACTAACTTTGCTAGGTTCAGTTGTAAAGTGTGTGCAGGCCAATAACTTTTTTTTTCTACATTAAGATAACTTTACGTAACACCGATTTTTTGATAATTAATTAATAACTACTATGTTTACTGAAATAAAACAAAAATTAATTACGTAATTTTTTAAACGATACCACGCAAATGAAGACAGTGGATTAAAACAGTGTTTCAATTTACAAGTGAGTGGGCGGCTTTAGTGTTATTTTTTTATTTTGAGTTTGTGGACGCATCATTTCGCGGTCCGTCTGAGAATCGTCTCGAGGGGCGCTGGTATTAATATGCCTCGTCTCCGGTATCATCGGTCCCTTTGTCATGGCGGGGACACGTCCTTACACTGTGTTTGTACTTTAACATACTTCTTATGGATAATGCACTTTGTCAACAAATGCAAAAGGACCTCGAGCAAACAACCCGACAACAAAACACCAAGAAAAGCAACGACACGTCATAAAAAAATCGTTAAAAAATATTCCAACTTTAAATAAAATTTTGCACTTGATGCTTCCTTTTTACTCCGGGCTGTAATTTTGCTTGTTTTAAAATGTTTTTTTTTAGTTTTTTTTTAAGTCGTTTGAAGTCCAAAACCGACGATTTTAAACATGCATCGGAACATCATATGTAGGTATCTGTGTACACATTTTCAATATCAAGACCCTAAATAAATGTTTGCACGTTACTTTACATAAATTGTCACTTTAGTTTTTTCAACGAATATGTTGTGTTTAATCAAAATAAAGAGACCCTTATATCCGTAAATATGACAACAATCGAATTATTGAGAATCTTGAATTTCTTTAATCACATATAATCTTATTTTGCGTAACTTTGATAGATGGGAAGGTTGATAGAGAATTTAAAAGAAGGATAAATGCAGCTAACTCCATTAATGGACTGAACGTCATCGGCGCCAACAAAAACTTTCCAAAACTAGCAGTCTACAATGAAGTGCTTTTACCTACCCTGATGTGTAGAAATGAGATCCCTGTGGCCTTGTGTGGTAAAATCACTTATAATCATGTGAGAAATTTGGATATCGAGACGTTGGTGTAAGCGTAATGAGTAAAATTAAGAAAGGGACGCTCAGATGGTTTAGGACATCAGCGATAATGGAGTGTAAGGAGAATACATGAAATCGGGGAAAACATGGCATAATCAAATGAATAAGATACTTGAATCGGGACATGCAAGCTAAAAGCAAACCCGTGGCGATCGATTTTACCAAATTTGTTCTGCTAATTCCATCTAAAAACGAAATCCTAAATCAAAACAATTATATCACAAAATCGACCCCCAAATTAAATGTGAATTCACCGGTTTTTAACTTGAACGATAATGTGGATTTACCAGCTTCCAGATTGAACGATAAGTTATACCTATTACAAAATCGATTCCAAATGTGATGTGGATTTATCAGTTTCCAGCTTGGACGATAAGTTATACTACAAAATCGATTCCAAATGTGATGTGGATTTACCAGTTTCCAGACGGAACGATAAGTTATACTACAAAATCGATTCCAAATGTGATGTGGATTTACCAGTTTCCAGACGGAACGATAAGTTATACTACAAAATCGATTCCAAATGTGATGTGGATTTACCAGTTTCCAGACGGAACGATAAGTTATACTACAAAATCGATTCCAAATGTGATGTGGATTTACCAGTTTCCAGACGGAACGATAAGTTATACTACAAAATCGATTCCAAATGTGATGTGGATTTACCAGTTTCCAGACGGAACGATAAGTTATACTACAAAATCGATTCCAAATGTGATGTGGATTTACCAGTTTCCAGACGGAACGATAAGTTATACTACAAAATCGATTCCAAATGTGATGTGGATTTACCAGTTTCCAGACGGAACGATAAGTTATACTACAAAATCGATTCCAAATGTGATGCGGATTTACCAGTTTCTAGCTTGGACGATAAGTTATACTACAAAATCGATGCCAAATGTGATGTGGATTTACCAGTTTCCAGATTGAACGATAAGTTATACCTATTACAAAATCGATTCCAAATGTGATGTGGATTTATCAGTTTCCAGCTTGGACGATAAGTTATACTACAAAACCGATTCAAAATCAAATGTGAATTCACCAGTTTTTTGCTTGAACGATATACTATACAAAATTGATTTCAAATGTGATGTGGATTTACCAGTTTCCAGCTTGAATATAAGTCATACCACACAATCGACTCCAATTGTGATCTGGATTGGTTCAGAAATATTTCAATTAACTTTTAATTTAAAACTGAGACTTTCAAACAATTTAGTATATTTTTTTTAGTCCTAACAAGCTTAAAAATTGTATTCAGTAAATTTACCGTGTGAAGAAACAATAAACGATAATCAATTCAATTGGTATAGCCGAATGTTACATAGCCTGCATTAAGGTGGGCGGAGTTTACCAATATAATATACAGCCCCAATGTCATAAATAAACATTTTCTCGCAGGCGTGCTCCACAGATATCAGGAAAATAAAAAGGCCCAATAAAAGTTGTATATCTGTGCGTAAGGAAATGTATTCCTTAACATATTACGGTGGCGTGTCGACCGATCGTTCGGGCCACGCTATGCCATGGGATATTGTATAGTTAGATACTATCCACGGCTGCGATTCTCCAGTCGAGGCCGCCCGCAATCGCCGTCGAAACTACGTACATTGGTCGACTTTGTTATTCCCGAGTCTCGTCGAAGGTACATACTTACACGCCAAACGTCAAAAGTCAATCCACGAGTAGGTCGACCAGTCGACATCAAGATGTCTTCACCATAACTTCCAAAATCTAGTATTAGTGTATAATTTAACAACTAACCTTAGATCGTTTCTCTGCGCGCACTCTGATTGACAGGCATCGCATATTTTTGCAAAGTTGTTTTAAGGTTACATATAATGGCTGATTTATCGGTGATATTGGCTGCAATACATAATGTAGAGCAAACTGAATCAGATGCTTTGAGACCAACAAGAATATTTCACCAGAGGGTAGGTAAATAGTTTACACATGAAAATTAATTTCATAATTAATCTGTTGTACTGTCGTTTTGCATGTGTTACCAGCATTAAATTTCTTTTCAGCGGTGGTAATCATCTGTTTTTGGTTTTGATTAATATACTCGCCAGCCATTTCGAAGAAAGTACGCTCTTGATTTCCAATTCACACCAAAGAAACGTCAAAAACATCAGAAACAGACAATACTCACAGGACTGCCAATATGATCATCTCTTTAACCCTTCGACATTGAAGAATACGTAAAAATTAAACATCCGACTGGCCGTTGTCATGACCGGTCGGTGGCAGAGTTGACATCTCGTGTTCAATTCCTCTGCTGGCTAATCACGATATAAGCAACATTCTCCGCTTACTTACTGGTGGCACTACGAGATTTTCAAATATTGTAAGGTTATTCGTAACCCCGGAATATCTATCTTTCTTTTTAAAAAGGAGAAAGAAAAGAGTTTTTCGAGACGACGAGTAATTTTTCATTCGTATATGGCGTATAACGAGTAAGTTTTGATCGTTATTGGAGAATCGCAGCCCAGATAGCTGCTAGAACTAGCTACCAAACATTTCAAGGTATTCGTTTAGCATGTAAGTCTATGTTCGCGGCTTTTACCAACAGTAATTTCCCCCGAATAACTCGGGTAACAATATTACCAAACTTTCGAAAGAATTCGAGTGCCGAAAATCATAAAAATAAATTGTCGATTTTTGAAAAGTCCATTACAGCTTGCCTCAAGGAAACGCTGTGTAGAACAATGAGAAAATTCCTCGAATACTCGCATAGAAATCACGTGGCGGATAGGACTAATGTCGGGGTCTGCTGATAGAGCCGAAAATATTTAGAAATTCCGGTAATTTATAAGGGGGGCAAAGTTGTGCAATTTAATTGGAGATTTATGAAAAAATACGTAATAAAACCGGCATTCTGCCTTTTACGACGATGCTTATCAGCCGTTTGGTGAACTTAATGGCAACAGACGAATTCTTTCTTTACTCATAATGAAGCCCTGGTTTGAAGTTTAACTAATTTCGTTTATGTGACTCTTTGTCTAACTGTGTTCCGACATTATATTTTATTGTGTTTTTTTATTGTTGTAGCTTCGTCCAGACACTCTACACAACGCACGTGAGCAGTTCGCAAATAGCATAATAAATCTTTTTTTTTTTAATTTTTGCAATTTTTATAACAAAAATAAATAAATAGTTTCTGTAATCCATACTATGGGCGTTCCGTTCCTACAAGGCTATGCACAGTTTATGCATTAGCTTTTAAATAAAATTAGTAATTTTTGTGACGGGTGTTGATCCACTTTACGTGATTAAATTGCAAAAATCTGAAAAATAGGTAACTGTTTATTGTATGCTAGGTTCATAAATAAACGTTTTTTTTACAATAGCTCCACATAGGAAGCTCTGAAGAAAATACTTCCCCTCAAGGCCTACGTCATCTTTGGGAATGCTGTGTCGAGGATCTTTTCAGGAAAGGAAGGAGAGGATGTTCTGTGAAGGAAAAAGGTACGACGGGTGGGTAGGAATCTGGGGTTAATGTGTCCAGAAGTGACTGGCTTTACTATATTATCCCTCCCACTGTAATGCAAGATGGTGTTCCGAGAGAGCCCTGCTGGAGAAGTCAAAAGGTTTACCTCAACCAGTCTTTCCCGAACTGATCTGCCACGCATTTGGTGACCCGTACAAACCTCTCCCCACGAACCTGGATACCCCTGCAGAGTCACCAAACGTAGCAAAGCACTCAGGATGACCTATGGCTGAGGTGTTGGTTATCCAATTAATGGTTCCCGAGAATTATTATTTAATTTTTTATGGAAGTAAAACTTCTTTAGGCGCGATATGACGAGTAATTCAGGTAATTGTTCGGACGGAAATAACGTTTTAGTTAGAGATTTTTTTTAGAATACTAATTCCTGCCACAACAGTCAAAGAAGTTTTAATTCAACCGCGCGTAAAGTTTTTATTATTTCATAAATTTTTATAAGTTTTACAGTTTTGAGATATTTTTTTTTAACTACCACGCTCGGCTAGTGCCCGTGTTGTGGTAGTCAGATGTAAAATATTTAATATAAAAACTAAAAAATATTATTTTATAGAAAAAAATAAAACACAAGAAAGAAGAAAAAGAAAACATATTCAAGAATAGATAAAACTAAAATACAAATATAAAAACTAAAATTAAGCTGAAAAATATTTTTCAAAAAAATATATTTTTACATACATATTTTAAATAAGATAGAAATATAAACTTAAAAATATTATACATTAAGATTACAATACGTGGCCAATTACGTAAGTAGAGTGGAAGATGCTGTCAGTATCGCCCTGGTGTAAGACCACCATTCAGAATTGAGACGTTGCTTAATAATGGCTTTAGCCGTGTTTAGTGACTAGATCTGAATAGCCAGGTACTTTCCTACCTTCCTCTTCCCCATCTCCTTCCCTTCCCCACTTTCCTTCAGCCTCACAACATACCCCAATTGGGGATGCCATAGTCTCACTGGCTCCAGACGGGAGCAGTTGGGACTCTTGTGAGGTAATCTCTATAAAAAAAAAAAAAAAAAAAAAATTACAGAGTTAGGTTAGACGTCCTATTTGTTTATTATTTATTTGCAGTTGTGTGGAGTGTCCGAACGAAGCTATTCGTCTTATTATACCTACACTCGTATAAAGTTATCTTTTTTCCGTTTTTTTAAACTTCATAATTGCCCCAAATTTACATTCGCTCATTCGTCTTCAGGACGGTTAAAACACAGACAAATTAAAACCTGCTACTCGTAACTCGTTTTCCTAACTAATCGTGGCAAGGTGATGAATAAACCATTCCAATAGTAATGAGCATTTTTTCATGTGTATTTTGTACCTACAACTTGTAACATAAGTTTTAAAATTTATTTATTTAAAAACAGAGTTTTTTTATTTTCTCCGATTGCTAAAATAAATTTTTCGCCCACATCAATAAAATCATACCTCCGAATTTGAATATGGAGACATACAAACTGATTATAGTTCTACATGTATAGCCAATGAATTCACTTATCTTTTGTCTATTATCACATATTCGTAGGATTTATAAAAAAAATATTATAAAATCTTTAACCTTAAGACATTTATTAAACTAAACTAAAGAATATTTATTTTGTTATATTTTGAATATACAATATATTATAAATAAAATAATAAAAATTTGCCACATTTTAGCAACAAAGCAATCCTTGGATTTTGGAATAGTGCCATAATGTGGCAAAAAGCGCTTAACCTTAAGACATTTATTAAACTAAACTAAAGAATATTTATTTTGTTATATTTTGAATATACAATATATTATAAATAAAATAATAAAAATTTGCCACATTTTAGCAACAAAGCAATCCGGGGATTTTGGAATAGTGCCATAATGTGGCAAAAAGCGCTCGAGTGGTTGTAATACATCGATTTCAATATTCGGACCATCTCCTGGGCCGGCTAGTAGCTAAGTTTAGACCATGCATGTGTGTGAATGTGTTTCTTCGTGAGATGTCACCGTAAGTTGATAGAATGCATTGTCATCGATAACGAGCTGTCGAGTTTAGCTCGATCGGAGGTCGGCAAGTAGGTTAATTTCCACTTCCCAGATTTGCATTCGTTCAACTCATTCACGAAAATTAAATCGAAATTCTAACATTTAACTTGATTTTTAAAAAGCGTTCGTATAAATCGTTCACATGTGAACTTACATATCAAATTTCGATTGTAAGTTAGACAAAGAATGAATCACACTCGCGATAAGCGCGATAAACCGTTTACATGATATTTATGTGTATCAAAAATCGGTTGCAAAATTCAAACTAATTCAAGTAGGTAGATAGATATTAAGTCGGACAACGAATAAATCAAACCCGTCCGTGGTAAACGCAGTAAATCGTTTACATATGTATAGATATCAAAATTTCAACTGCAAATTTAAAACTAATTCCAAATTTAACGGGTACTAGTTAGACATTTCGCTTGCTAAGGGTTGGTTTGTACTATGTCCATTTATGGTTTTTTTTAACTGTGAATGGAGTAATATTAATCATATTTTTACTATATCCATAAAGAAAACAAAAATTCAGCGGGAACTTATATTTTGAACATCACTTTTTGTTCTATCTCCATAGTAATTACAAAAAAATAAGGATTGGAGGTACCTACTATGTCATTGGCCAATACTATTTTTTTGTTATTATTATTCATTAAAACCTTATGTGTGTGAATGTTTAATTATTATTGTTTGATATTAGAGTGTGGATATAGTATAAACTACTGGTCCTGTACATTTTCACAATAAAAAAAAAAAAAACAATAATAATAAAAAATAAATAAAAAAATACAAAAATACAAAAAAATACATGTACATTATTAGGCAGCACCGCGCTAATTGGTCAGATGCATTGTACATATCGTTTTGTATCGCTGATCAAAGAACCGGTGGATTTGCATCCGTTGTTTTAGCTATAGGTTTTTTTATGTTTGTTTAGTGTGTAGTTAGAAGTAAGATTGTAGAAATGTATTGAAATTTGTACAGCGCCCTTGAGGCGATTGTTCACAAAAACGGCGCTATAAAAGACATCCAATTATTATTATTATTATTATTAAACTAACATTAAATATGATCATGGTACAAACAACATTCATTTTTTTTTCTATTTGGTTTTAATAAAGTGTCCTTTTACGTTCTTGATTATGCTTTTATTCAAATAAAAATTCAACCAATTATCTTGTTATTTTACTTGTAGGTAGATTAACCCTTGTATTTTATATTATTATTTATAACAATTAGTTTGAAGTAAAGAAAACAGAAATAGAATTTTTTTAAACCTCGTTTTCTCAATATCTACAAGTTTTTTTGTGGACATAGTACAAAGCAACCCTCAGCAAGAACAGAAAGGATAAATTACACCCGCGATAAGCGCAGTAAATCGTTAACATTGGTTTAGATTTTAAATTTCTATTGCAAAATACAAACCAATTCCAAATTTGAGAGGTAGGTAGATACTAGTTAGAGAAAGAATAAATCACACCCGCGAAAAGCGCAGCAAATCGTGTTTCGTGATGTAGTCTGCACTTAATGAAGAAGCCTGGCCCTGGCCCTGGTAGTCTAGTGGCAGTGGATCCTATTATTAGGGCTGGTGTTCCGACTGACAGCCTAATTGCTCTTTTAACTCGCCACTGCCGATGTTCGAACATGTGTTTCGGTCGTGAGATATGCAAAACATTGCCATTTAAACTGTAAAGCTAAAAAAACTGCTTTTTGTACAAAATATTCAATTTTATAAATTAATTAAAAAAAATTATAAAATCTAAAATCCTCTTGTATATTCTGACTCGGGGAGTCGGGCGTCCCGAGGAAGCGATGGCTCGTGAATCCACATCATATTTGGGGTCGATTTTGTGTTATACCTTTTTGGATTTAAACTTTCCACTTAATTGTACCGTGTCTCCCTCGGGCTTCCCGGACTTCTTTTACCATTCACATTCGCGTCATATCACCAAATCTTACTCATTACATGTTTGCCTTACATTTTTTACGGATCTCCATATTTCTCAGACGATCGTACATGGTTTTACCATACATATGTCTCAATGAGCTCATCTGTACAGCATTCAATCTACTTTCATCCTTCCTCTGCCAGTTGCGTGCCTCACTGCCATGGTAGGTACCAGCACTCCATTGTAGACTGCTAGCTTCGTTCCTTTGGAAAGTTTTTTGTTTTAGCTAACCGCGTTCCTCCATTAATGGATTTACCTGCATTTACCCTTCTCTCATAAACATACTTTCCAGATATACAAACTGATCCACCTGCTCCAACTACCTTACTCATCATTCATAACCATATTGCACACTGGTTACAGTAAGTGTTTACGTACTATCTCTCTTTCAAACACCATGACTTTAAACAAAAGAAAATATAAGAGTTAAAAAATAAATGCTACGTTTCCTGAAGATTTTTTTTTCCTTTTGACTCAATTACTACATTTTACTACTCAGAGCCCAGTGAGGCGTATAATATGACAGGGCTCTAATTGCGAAAAAAATATTGTCGGAAATCTCCAAAAGCTTGCCGAAGCTAGAAATTCAGGAATTAAATTAATAATTGATACTATCTTAAATTGTTGTTATTTATCGACCATTGTTTGGTGAGTTAGCAATTAAACCACATTTGTCGATAAAATCAAGCAATACAATCAAAACCAAAACGGTAAACAATTTGGTAAAACATCGTTGGTTGTGTGAGCTTATCGAACATTATCGAACGTAGTCCTCCGTCACTGTGTAAGCCATATCTTCGGTTTTTGAAATAAATACTTCTTTACGCACGCTTAACTTGGGGGGTAAGCTGGCGAATGTGTAACGGAAATTGAAATGCGTTGCGAAGCGAACGGGCTCACTGTAGAAGCAAGAGAGGGCAGTGCGCGCACACATTTTCTTTCTCTCTTCCTCTCATAGCCAGTGCATGAAATATTTCAGTCAGTATTTTGAAATATCAGTGACGTGCCAAACGCGGCGGGAGCAGACGTCGATGCGCACGGCTTGATCGGGCAAGGCGAATGATAATAAATTAAAATAAATATTTGTAGAAAATTAATATATGTAGATATATATTTTATACATATAAACATTTATATGGACATAAATATGGATGCAGATAAAGAAGTATTTACTTCAGTCGTGTGGTCGAAAGCACACTCGTATTTTTTTTTTTAACATTAACTCCACAGTGGAGGTTCTGAAGAAATGAATTCCCCTCAGGGCCTATGTCATCTGTGGAGATGCTGCGTTGAGGGACTTTTTAGGGAAAGGAATCTGAGAAGGAAAAATGTATGAGCGATGGGTAGGAATCTGTGGTTCAGTGTGTCTAGGAGTAAATCTTTCTCTCCCACTGCATTGCAAGGCATTCCAAGAGAGTCCTACTGCGCGGAGAAAAATGTTATTCTAAATTACGATAATTTTATTCGTAAATACTAAATAATATAGGTATACCAACAAATACCAACGTATACCAACAAATTATTCTTACATGTTCCCGCCAATAAACATTGAAACCCTATTAATTTGTTCGTTAGAACTTCAGTCCCGTTTTTAACCATTTTTACGAATAAAATGATCGTATTTTAGAATAACAATTTTCTCCGTGAGGAGACGTAAATCAGTCAAATCTCGCCTCATCAGTCCCTCCCGATGCATTCGCCGTCAATATCTGGAAAAACCTGGATAAACCCGGGCACCCCTGCTAAGACAATAAACGTAGCCAACCACTTGGGGTGACCTATGGCAGAAGTGTTGGTTATCCAATAAATGATTCCCGGGGCGGCGGTACTCATACCCGCCTCCCAAATTAAAAGATTATTTAGATTCACCACAAGCAAAAAAAAATTGTGATCGGCTTAAAAATTGGGTGTTGTAATTGTAATTGTATTTCATGCAAAAAAAATGGTTGTTATCGGCAGTCGGAACCATGTCATAGTAAGGTGTGCAATCTCTGGTGTAGTTTGTTCACAGTGCATTCTGACGTTTGGATATTGCACAGGGGTGTAAAAATGCATTTGTAGAAAACTTTAAACTTTATTGAAAACGATAAATTCTTGCTATTAGATACCAACACATGTATTGCATTGGAAGGGTTGGTGGAGTGGAATCTATTGACGTTTTAAAATACAGAAACGTATTACATTATATAAGGTATATATTATTGCGATGTGTACGCGCTGTTACATATTGAAAATAATACGTTATGACCGCTTAGATTCAAAGCAATATCATTATTTTTTTATTGTTCATTTCAACCGTTTCAGTTTAAATTACCGAAGAAAGCAAACACTTTGTGGCTTGACATTATACAAAATGATACAATTTCTTTGTTTTAAACCACTTTGCTTTAATTTATATTGTCGACCGGTTTCGGTTGAACTCAACCTTTTTCATTTTAGTTTATTTCAGCTACGTAGTAGAATATATTCAGTGAACGCAAACAAAATAGTCACTGGTAGCATTTTCACCTAGTAACAACTAAACCTTGATTTGGTCATATTTTTATTTATTTTATTTATTTATACTGGGTTATTACACTGGGTTACTACGTGAGAACAACCCAGTTATAAGAACAAAAGAGAAAAAAAAAAAAACAACAAATATAAACATACAATTACAAAAAATCTACAATTACATATATTTGAAAACAGTGAGTTAGCATACAATTAGAAAAACAGAAACATTGCAAATAAAAATACAAAATTATATACAAGCTTACTCAAGTAACACAAATTACAATGAGAGGCAAGAGACGTAAAAAAACACAAGAGGCAAGCATAGAGAGACAATTGACACAATGTAATTAGTTAAACATATTTTTAACTAGATAAGGATCGGTAGGATAATTATTGGTAACTTCTCATCTTTCCTTAGGACAACTGCAGATCGCAAAAGAATAGGTGACAGTTCACAATGACTAATAGTCCTTAATATTATTTTCGATATCAACTGTTGTTTGTATGTTAGCGATCTGCAGTGTCCTAGGGAACGATGAGAAGTTACCGACAATTATCCTACCGATCCTTATCGATCGAGTATGCTTTTAATTATCAATGAAAATATCTACTTCAGCACACTCTATCTTGTTATATAGTCAACACATCTGGGTCAGAGGGCTAAAGTAGGCGATATTATTTTGAACATTTTAAATTGGATTATTAATATCTATGCTCGTCCCAATGGCAATTTCATTACTGTAATTGTTTCAAACAATAAATAAATAAATAATTTTGATAACATTAAATTTGAAAATAATTAAGATACCATAAGATACTTCTTGATATAGATTCCATTTTTCTTTTGGTATCTCGAAAGAAGCGCGTTATAATGGATACCTAGTACTATTTTTCATTACTTACCTCAACAAAAGTTGCGGTTAATCATTTTTTCTTTTTCTAGAGTTTTCCTTTAAATTTTATATATATATATTTTTTTTATTGTTTAATTATTACAATGTGTTAACAATTATCACATTACTGTATTGCCATTGGAATGTGAACAAATGTTAACACTCCAATTTAAAATGTTCACAGCATGCGTAATCAAGTTTTATTTGTTACTAGGCAGAGATTCTAGTAGTGATAAAACAGAAATAATAATAATCAAAATGAAATATAGACCATGAGCCATAAAACATAGTAAGTGTACTTTATCTACAGAAAAATCCCATGACATCATGGTAGAAGATTGTTTGCGAAAATGTCTATATGTATCTATTGCACATACGACACATTCGAGACAGTGGATTGAAGTATGCAATATTGTTATTAAATATTTTACGATGGAATATATTACGACTCCTTAAGTTACATATATTGGGAACATTAATATGAATATTGACATTAAGTGGTATAGTTTATATTAAAACATAGTTTTAATATTAAATATTTTACGATGGAATATATTACGACTCCTTAAGTTACATATATTGGGAACATTAATATGAATATTGACATTAAGTGGTATAGTTTATATTAAAACATAGTTTTTCACATAATTTTGGCACGCCTTGGCTTGGTATCTCGGTATCTGATACCTCCTCACTAATATGTGTAAGTGTGTTGGTATAGCGCCGTATCGATCCCGAATCGTGAATTAACACATCAAGACCGCCGTATACAATTAGACTGTTAACTAGTAGACATCCCACCGTGGCCTAAGACTCGTTACTCGCGTGTTAACACGGGCGCTAACCCGTCAAACCCGCGCCGACCCACCGACCGGGTGGCGCAGTGGGGCCGAATGTGTTGCAAATCACGCTAGCTTTGTGCTGAGCTCAAATATAATAACAAAATGGAGAAATATTATTATCATTATATATGTAATATGTTCATGTAGTTAAACAATCATAACATTTATTATGGATCTTCAAGATGTTACCTGACTGGTAACCTAACCTAACCAGCCTAAGATAATCTAATTAACCCAAACAAACCTATTCTAAACTAACCCGTTAATCCAAACGATTCTGATAAAAGATGCTGCAAATCACACAAGCTGTACGCTGACCTCTTTTTAAAGTAAATACTTCTTTAGGCTTGACTTGGGGGGTAAGCTGGCGAATGCGTTACGGACGAGGCGAACGGGCTGTATCACACTGTAGAAGCAAGAGAGAGCAGTCCGCGCGCATATTTTCTTTCTCTCTTCCTCTCATAGCCAGTGCATGAAGATTATTCGTAATTTCATTTCATTCTTGAACAATTTTATAAGTACTGCATGAGCAAGAGAGAGCGGTGCGCGCGCACATTTTCTTTCTCTCTATAAGTTTTACTTCGGTCGTGTGGTCTAAAGCACGATCGTTTTTATTTTGCTTATGATAATGCAGAATATATACCTCTAGAGATTAGGTATTGCATGTGAATAGCAGGAAAAAATTAATCGTTGATCAAGGATTCCGCAAATCTCATCTATTAACTTAAGAAGGTGAAGACTTAGAAGTGAGATATTCTTGTCAGTTTTCACGAATGTGTCTCTAGAAGCTCCATGACGATGTTCATTTGTTTCTTCTTCCACTCACACTCATTTTTGCATTCTACTCACCGCTTTTCGAATTTTTAAAATTAAGTCATTTTTGTAAAAATTGATACACAGTCAGTTTGGATTCAACATTGGACGTCACAATATGGAAAAAAATGTTTTTTCATTTCATGGCCTTACTCTACAGATCTATGACACATGTTTTTACTAAGCCTTGCAGCGATTTCTTGACTATAAGTTAGTATTAAACACTTCTTAAATTTTGAATATCTTCGTTTGAATTATCAAGTATCTGGTAAACATTCAACGTTACGCTGTTTACGCTTTCTTGTTTTACCCCACGCTGAACTGATAATACCTTCTCCTTTACTTCTGTATTAGAAAGTACAGCTGCCCTTGCCGAGCTTTTGGCCCTACACTTACAGACAGTTAAGACTCGTAAACAAGTGTAATTATTGGTTTTGAGAAACTTTACTGTTCTGTCTTATGTAAACGGGGGACGAAGGTATGAAGCGAGAACGTTGATTTGGCAGAATGTTTCCCTCATTTAGCATTTAATTTCTTTGCCAATTTCTAAATCATATTACGTCATTTACGATAATATGATTTAGATAAAAATAAAATAAAGAATATGAGCAAACATTGCAAAAATGCTAAAAGAGTGGAGATTCTCTGAAAATAACTGGCGTATCCATGGCAACCAGGAACTCGCACATCGCCGTCCACAGCAACTAGCACGGCGAGTTGCGAGTCACTGCTTGCGTTGCCATTAATAACGGGTTTTTGGGAAGTTGTGTAGTGCGCGGACCATCATAATATTAACATACACAGGATCTACAGCGTGTTTGATTGAAAACTGTTTTTTTTTTAGTTGCCCGTGAGCGGAAGCACAAATATTGTTCCATTGATAAATAAAGATAATGAGTGCTTTTATGATTGACCTGACCACGGAAACCGCAAGGTAACGGCTCGCGGCATCTCATTTCTTTAGGACGAGTGAGGGAGAAGCAAGAAAATGATAACTTTTTGCATCTACCTCACTGCTATTAAGTAAATGAGATGGCGCGAGCTATTACCATTGCCGTGCCGTTTCCGCGGATAGTCACGGTAATAATAAAAGCGCTCATTGTTTACAATGGTAAAATAGGAATTAACTACGAATTAAAATATTGATAAATAAATGGAACCACGGAGACATTTTTTGACGGAATTAGTTTCTGGTATTATTAAAAAGGATACCTAGGTATTTGGATTATAGTTATAATAAGTATTGTGCTAGCTTTTGCCCGCGACCTTGTCTGCGTAGGATTAGTACTTCGAGTAATCTATTTTCTTTTCCTAGGTCCCATCTACGTTTATATCAAAATTCTTAACCTATTTATTTAAAATATGTATAATTCTTGATTCGATTCAAAGTATAAGGCGCGTACTTCAAATAAATTCACTAATTTAAATATTTTCTAAAATAGAATTTTGATTTAACAATCATTGTTTTGCAAAATGTCATTCTCAAATTTTGACATTTTCTATTAAACAATAATTATTATTTTAAATATATTGAAAATAAATAGCTAGCTGTATAAATTATGGCCTATATGTTATTCTGATGTATGAGCTATATTATTGTAAAGTTTCATTAATATCCATTGAGTAGTTTTTGCGTGAAAGAGTAACAAACATACATACATCCATACAAACTTTCGCGTTTATATTATTAGTAAGATGTCATGAAACATGGATTGTTTCATACCCAAAATATATTTTTAAAATTAGCTTTCTGTTAAAAAATACCATACTTATTCATCCATATTGAGCCCGATTCTGTTCACAAATAATATAATATCGACAAACCTACACAGGGAGAAGTGTATCCATAGATATAGCAATAGCATAGTTGAAAAATGAAACGATAGGGACCCGAATCACCTATAAATAAACCCCTTTCTAATATGAAATCCACTCTCTGCGTGGAAAAGACACGGGTCCCATATATTCATATCTCCGGGATGTGCAGAATAAAATACCCGACATCGGGATGGCTCCCTCTCCTTGCTTGGAGGTAATAAAACAAGTGGAACGTTATAGGATAATGTATGAGATTTATTAGAATGCAATTTCAACAGAGGCCAGAGCAGTAGATCACGCGAACAGAAGAAGGTATACAGATATGTTCATTACATTTCGATAAGTGAGTGTTTAAGTTCAAAC
Organism: Limnephilus auricula; assembly: GCA_951813805.1. Classification (NCBI taxonomy): domain Eukaryota; kingdom Metazoa; phylum Arthropoda; class Insecta; order Trichoptera; family Limnephilidae; genus Limnephilus; species Limnephilus auricula. The sequence continues at coordinate 3,332,154 of OX638391.1, forward strand.
AGAGTTTAGTAAGTAAATCTCGGTCGATAAGCAAGCGATGAAGATAATAACATCGGTAAAGTGTTAATTATTCTGAGTTTATTTGCATACAGTTCACTAACGCAAGAGTGGTATAACCCTTACATTCCGTAACGTATAACCAAGTTATTGATATCTACACTCATTTTGTGTGAGGCTGAAGGTAATCGGGAGGGGAAGGAGATGGAGATGGAGAAGAGGAAGGTGGGGAAGTACCTGGCTATACAGATCTGGTAAAAAAACATGGCTAAAGCCATCTTAACCGCTTGGACACATAAGCTTGTTTTCACGATAATTTAACATAGGTAGACATAGGAATGACGTATGGCCCGTACCTGAGTTATTAAGCAAGGTTTTAATTCTGAATCCCCCTGGTGTGGTCTTACACCAGGGGGATACTGAGAGTATCTTCCAGTACGGAATTTGCGGCTAATATACTATATATTATTTTTAATCAATTAATTGTGAAATAACACAAATCAATCAAACAAAATTTATATGCGCCCGCTGGGTTCGATCCCGCGACCTTCGGATTGGGAGTCGAGAGCCTCACCCCTCGACCACGCCGGCCGTCAGTAGTTTAGTAAGTAGAGGACCTAAAAACCTTTGTAATAAATATTCAAAAGCCCCACCCCCCCCTCTGGCCCTTAACACCCTGTATAGGTTCCGAGATTTTTTATTTGTACAGTACCTACCTCTACTACTGTTTATGTTGCAAAATGAGTGATAAAACATCACTTTATTTGCATTTCGTTTTATTTCCCATTAGCGACATTCATTTGATTGCTACAAGAGGCGCCGAGATGAGTAGACTGCCTTAATAAGTTGTAATTTATATTTTAAATTCAAATAAAAAATGTTCCAAGCGTACCTACTTACAACACACTGTCTAAAAGTTGATGGGAGTTTTTTCTAAGGCGGAAGAAAACGAAAAGGCTGGAAAAAGAAAGTACCTGAAGAGCTCCTGACCGGCAATCAACCGGAGTCCCGTTGGCGGCATGTATCTTTTCTCGGGAGCTTTTTTCAATATGGATGAGTGTTTCAGGCTAATAATTATTGCTTATAATAATAAAATATTTGAATACCTAATAGGGTTTTGGTTATGTAATAAATGGTTCCTTGGACGGCGGTACCCATATTACCCAAATTGAGATAGTGTACAGAGATGTAACGACTTCAAATATCATTATAATCGAACGTTTCTGCTGCGCTTTAAAGGGTCGAGCTAAATGAAAAAAAAAAAAAAAAAAAAAAAAACATACTTCAACGAAATATCTAGAAGTAATATTTAAAATAATATTTTGTTGTTCAATTAGACGAAATATCTTACGTTAACTAAATTTATCAAATCACCTGATTATTTTACTTGTGATCATCCACCCGTTAATTTTGATACTCGTATCACACTGACGATCTATCTACTGCTTTCTGTGACGTATGAGAGACTCGAGCGAAAATAATCGTAGATTGTAATGGATTTCATACTAATAGGCAATATTATAACGACGCGATAACTTTGCAACGTTTATCACAGAGCTGCCTGTGGGGCCAAAATTAAGTCGATCTAACTGTTTTAGCCTTGTCATGTGTGTGTTTTATAATATGTTGCGTGTCCGACATAAAAAGTGTTAATCGTTTTTACATTTTTAATTTTGGGCTACTTGATTATTTTCTTATACAAGGTAAATTGTTGGAATATAATTACCTACAGTATTTTTACGTTTTCAATTAAATGCCTTTAATAATAATAATAATAAAAACTTTTTTCTTACAAAATTATACATCCTGTTTATTTAACATTGATTCTACTGACAAATGGGTCACGGCTCAGCTATTCAGGATTTCTTCCCGAATGCAGCTTGTTATAGCAGTGCCTTAAATATAATACAGATAATATATATAATAATAAATACTAAAAATTAAATCATATCATATATCGTCTGGCGCTCTACGAAAGCCCTACACTGATGCACTTCGACTGCCAGTGCACACCCAGTCAGTGATGCCATTTCACAAAAGATAATAAATAAAAATATTTTTTATAGGTTAAAAATACATAGATATTATAAGAATTAAATAAGAAAACAACATTATCTAAGTAAGTCATCTAAAATTCTATATTAAAAACTATCAATCTGTAATTTTCCTTTGAATAAAGGAAAAAAATACGAGTGTGCTTTAGACCACACGACTGAAGTAAATACTTCTTTAGTAATCTAATTTAATTTTCTTTCTTTCATCGAATAAAACCATTCCAATCATCAGTGTATAAGAATCTATATTGAAGATTCGTTTGGATTGTTACCAATCATCGTGACAAGTCAGTCATTTCAATGCACTGAGTTGGCACACACAAAATGAAAATTTGATTAATTTTATTATGGGAATTACGCTTAGAATGAGATTGATGATTTAATTCTTACAAAGTTTAAAATAAATCTTTTTGATGCGGATTCTAGTTAGAGAGCGAAGTTTTTTCATATTTGCAGCAGGAAATTCAAAAAATTCCGATCGAATAATTGCTAGTTATTAGTTAGATTTTAACGTTTGGAATGTGAGAAACGACAACACAACTATTGTCAGCATAAATACCAGCAACCATTCCTAACGTCATTAGTCATTACTATGTATTTGAGCACTGTTGTTATGATTAGATTGTGAGGAATTAACCTCAAAATTAATTTAAATTTATTATCGTTCGCCTCCGTATCATTCGTAACGCCCGATATTACGCTTCTCGTACCGCTGTAATTTCCGTAAGGCATTCGCCAGTTTACCCCTCAAGTCAAGCGTGCGTAAAGAAGTATTTACTTAAAAATAATACATAAATCACCTTGTGTACCTTCCTACATCTATGAATCTATTCAGCTGCCCTATGATGGACACTGTAAAGCTATCCGAAACATTGGATAAAGAAGGAGGTAGCGCAACATGTCATAATACATCAAAGATAAATCAATATTACCTATAATACTAACTGTTCCGAATATTTCATAATGATCGCACTGCAGCGTTTTTTCTGCAGCGAAGCGTTTTTCTATCTCCTGCATACTCCTGACATAACTCCCAGGAAAGCAGAAGTCAGAGAATATATCTCTTTCAGATTTACAGCATTCGTATATACATAAGTACATGACGTAAGCCGCCTAGATTCACGCACCGAAAAATGTCATGATTTACAACGCACCGAACTGAATAATATTACACATCACTTCTCCGTATATATCAAATCCCCCATCTATGATACCATCCCTACTATTCCCTGTTTAAACTCCCTCAAATACATATTTACTGCACGAAGTTCTGCCAAAGAGTGCGTAACTTTTATATTTTAAACATTTTTAAATTTATAGTCGGACGGTACAAGAATGCTTACATTTTTTGAACCACCATCATTTTATTTAACTTTTATTCAAAATCGCCATTCAGAATGGAAATAATGCTTCAATCGACTTTAGCCGTGTTTCCCCTGCCAAAGCTCACCCCAAGTTGTTCGCTACATTTGGTGAATTGTGGGGTGAGGTTTGTCAAGATCTTGACGACGAATGCGTGTGTCCGCTTACTGAGTGACGAGCCGGAACGGGAGATAACGGTTGAGGACCTAACTTAGACCTCTCCAGCCGTACTCTCCCGACACATCGCCTTGCACCGCAAGGGTTAGATCTCCGTCACTTCAGAACACATTGACCCCAAGATTCCTACTCATCTCACATACCTTTTTCCTTCTAGAACTTCCTCTCCTTCCTTTCCCTTATAAGACCCTCCACACAGCATCCCCAAAGATTACATAGGCTTTGAGGGATTTTTTACACCCTGTGTAGAGCTAATGTAGAAACAAAAACTGAAAAGTCAACTCAGTCTCAAAACATTCATAAATCCCGGCTGACATAGTCCTACTGGCTCCCGGCAAATGCCAATCAACTTATTTATTTAGTGTTGTATCTCTTTAAAAAAACAATTGGCAGGTACAATCGTGATTATTTTTTGGGTGTCAATGCCGGGTTGCACTGCCACCTTATTTAGCCAACGTTTCGGAAGGCGTTTTTGTGTCTATTTTTAGCGTTTTATTTTGTCCAAGAGACCAAGAACAGACTATATTCACACAATAAATAAAAACATGTGTTTTAGACCACACGACTGAAGTAAAAAATGAGTGTGTCTAACCTTTACGTGCGGTTGAAGTATAACTTATTTGACTGTTGTGGCAGGTATTACTATTCTAGCGAAGGCGAGAACCCTTTAAAAATAAAAGCAAACACAAATATCAATAATTGTGCCGATATCCGAACGTCATTTCAGTTTGAAAACGTTATTTCCGTTCGAAAATACTACTCGTCATATAGCGCCTAAAGAAGTTTTACTTCAAAAATACGTCCCACATTATTTATTAAAAAAAACGAGTGTGCTTTAGATCACACGACTGAAGTAAAACTTCTTTAGCTCCATCTATATGAATATATAAACGTTTAAAAGTATAATACATGCATGTATATACATATACATAAATTAATTTTCTACAAATATTTATTTAAATTTATTATCGTTCGCCTCGCCCGATCACACTTTTCGTAACGCTCTCGTCACGCATTCGCCAGCTTACTCCCTAAGTCAAGCGTGCGCAAAGAAGTTTTACTTCAAAAAAATTGAAAAATATATTATTTCTTTCTGCAATCTGTAAGGTTTTATTTATTTATTAATCTTAAGTTAGATCACACTAATAGTTTTATAAACATATAAAAATATACATTGTTTGGAAAACATAATCTTTCTTTAAATATTAGCATACATCACAGTTTTCTTGCCTGGTACATCAGAGATTTTTGGGTGCTTGATTTTTGTCTTGTTGGCAATCTAATTTGATTTGAATTCCGTGTAATTTATTTTTCTTTTCAGTTCCATAGACATCTCCCCATGTTAATTTTAGTATAAAAATAAGTACATTCAAATACACAGTTTGCTTCACCGTCAAAATATTCAGTTCCTTAAACATGTCTCTTATCCGTGTGCTTTAATTAATAAATAATATTCGGAACTGAACTGACCATCGAACATAAAAAATATGTTGAAAATTATTTCTATTATTTCATCGTATCTAATTAAGTTTTTAAAACGAATAGTCATAATGTATGCAAAACCATAATAAGAATATTATTATCCATTCTATACAATTATTCTATTATGCGATTCCAAATACCCAATTTACAATTTAAATTTCATCGGGCTGTCATGTCATTTACATCGCCGCACTCGAATTACTTTTGCCGGTGAAAAGTAGAGTGGAATAACTTCCTAATTAAAATAGTAAATTCTAAAAGTATTATGATTAAATTTTGACCACAATAAACAGCTAAGGTAAGTTTTTGAAGTAAATACTTCTTTATGCACGCTTGACTTGAGGAGTAAACTGGCGAATGCGTTACGGAAATTACAGCGTTACGAGAGGGTAATATCGGGCGTTACGAACGTTACGGAGGCGAATGATAATAAAATTAAATTAATTTTGAGGTTCATTCCTCACAATCTAATGGTAACAACAGTGCTCAAATCCATAGTAATGACGTTTGTAATGGGTGCTGGCATTCATGCTGACAATAGTTGTGTTGTTGTTACTCACATTTAAAACGTTAAAATCTAACTAATAACTAGCAATTTTTCGATAGGAATTTTTTGAATTTCCTGCTAAAAATGTGAATAAACGTCGCTCTATAACTAGAATCCGCATTAAAAAAGTTTTATTTTAAACTTTGTAAGAATTAAATCAACATTCCCATACTAAGCGTAATTCCCATAATAAAATTAATCAAATTGTCGTTTAGGGTGTGCGAACTCAGTACATTGAAACGACTGATTTGTCACGATGATTGGTAACATTTTAAACGAATCTTCAATATAGATTCTTATACACTGATGATTGGAATGGTTTTATTCGATGCCAGAAAGAAAATTAGATTAGATTACTTAAGAAGTATTTACTTCAGTCGTGTGGTCTAAAGTACACTCATATTTTTTCAGATGGATTGTTCTGGCGTAATTATTTTTAGCTGAGCAGTCCAGACCGTTGGGATCCCACTCGGCTAGAGTCCTTCATTTAATTAGCTCCACTCAGGAGGCCCAGAGGAAAATATCCCTCAAGGCCTACGTCATCTTGGGGATGCTGTGGAAAGGAAGGAGAAGAAATTTTGGAATGTAAAAGGTATGAGGGGTGGGCGGGAATCTGAGGGAAAATGCATCCAGATGAGTGACGGTGGAATGAATCCATCCCACTGCGATGTTTCGTGAGAGTCCGGCTGGAGAAGTCTCCCTCAATCAGCCTCTCCCGATCCGGCCCGTGCGGTAGGTGGACAAGACCTAGACAAACCTCACCCCATGAATCCGGGCACCCCTGCTCAGTCACCAAACGTATCGAACCACTTGGGGTGACCTATGGCAGAAGTATAGTTATTCAATAAATCCGGCGGTACCCAAAAAATTATTTTAAATTATATTTATTATTTTTTAAGTACTCTAATACTTTCCAACGCGTTACAAAGTAAAAAGGAAATTTTAAAATTACAACAGAATTGAACCAATTTTCTCTGTAAGCATGTTTCTCCGAAAGTAGTAAAAGTTATTGATTATTAATGTAATTTGGTCGCTTTCAAAACTCTTACAACTTTGTTTTAAGGGCAATACTTTCCAACGCGTTACAAAGTGAAAAGGAAATTTTAAAATTACAACAGAATTAACGCAATTTTCTCTGTAAGCATGTTTCTCCGTAAGTAGTAAAAGTTATTGGTTATTAATGTTATTTGGTCGCTTTCAAAACTCTAACAACTTTGTTTTAAGGGCAATACTTTCCAACGCGACAGAGATTAAGAAAGTAAATTTAAAAATTAAAAATGAAACAAATTTTGTTTACTAAAAGCAACATTGATTGTCAGAATTGACGCAGTTTTCTCTGTAAGCATGTTTCTCCGTAAGTAGTACAAGGCGGCAGTGGCATTAGCGCTGCCTTATTTGCATTTACTTTATTCAAATTGGTGGTGTTCCCACTGTAATAGCATTTATTAGTTACATGCAGAGGTCTGCCGCACGCTAGGCCTGGTCTGCCCTATACCTCGCCCTATACCACTCACTACTCACTACTCGCCGTAGGGATGGCACTTATAACATCAAAACATCTTCGTGTTCATCACATTCTAACGTCATCCCCAGTGATTCCCAAAGTGGTCCAGGTGGACCCCCAGGATCCAGGGATCCACGGGAGGTAAATGGTCTACGTTGACGTAAATATGGAAGAAATGTAGCAGCAGGGGGTCGTCCGAAACCAGTAAAATTTTGAAAGTGATCTATGAGAAAAAAAAGTTTGGGAACCTCTGGACTAAATTAACATTTATAAAAGGAGAAAAATCTCATTGAAGAACTAATAATCTAAACAAAAATATGAAAAAGAACAAGACACACAAAAATAAAAGATAATGGTCGCAACTGGGACTCGCACCCAGAACCTCTCGTCTTACCGGGATGATCGCCTCTAGCAATTCTGCCACTGAGCCCCTCATATTTTGTCAATCTAATATTTCAAATTTCAGAATTAACAATATTATCTTCGACAATTTTTCTTTTTATATTATCTTTTATTTTTCTGTGTCTTATTTTTTTTCATATTTTCGTTTAGATTATTAGTGTTATCTTCTTCTTCAGTGATATATTATATTGATGGAATAACGTTCAAAGGGTATATAAAGAGAGTTGTTTTAATAAAAATCGGAGAAAAACCGATCTACTGGAATGAATGAATAAGAATAAGGCGAGAAAGATGTGTATGAGAAAAATGCCGTTCAGAAATTACACATATTACCCAATTTGGGAGACGGATATGGGTGCCGCCGCCCCTGGAACCATTTATTGGATAATCAACATACCTGCCATTAGTCACCCCAAGAGGTTTATGACTTAGCAAGGGTGCCCGGGCTCAAGGGATGAGGTTTGTCTATCTGGGTCGCATCAGGTGAGACTGTTGAGGAAGAACTTTTTGACCTCCAACCGAACTCTCTCTACCCATCGCCTTTTTTTTATAGAGAAACCTCACAAGAGTCCCAACTGCTCCCTTCTGGAGCCAGTGAGACTATGGCATCCCCGTTGTGGAGTATGTTGTGAGGCTGAAGGTAAGTGGGGAAGGGAAGGAGATGGGGAAGAGGAAGGTGGGAAAGTACCTGGCTATTCAGATCTAGTCACTAAACACGGCTAAAGCCATTATTAAGCAACGTTTCAATTCTGAATGGTGGTCTTACACCAGGGCGATACTGAGAGTATCTTCCACTCTGGAACGTGCCGCAAATATAACATATATTATTTTTTATTAATTAATTGTGAAATAACACAAATCAATCAAATAAAATGTATTTGCGCACGCCGGGTTCGAACCCGCGACCTTCCGAATGGGAGTCAAGTGTCTTACCACTCGACCACGGACGGTCGTCTTGTACCGCAATGAGAGGATTCCTACGTTCGTCACTCCAGGATTCACTGACAACCAAATTTCTAGATTCACCGATCATCCCCGTAACATTTTTCCTTCCCAGAAATTTATTTTCCTTTAAAATACCCTCTACACAGCATCCCCAAAGATGACGTGAGGGAAATTGTTTTCCTCGGGGACCACGAGACCGACCTCCTGTGTGAAATTAATTATTAAAAAAAAACATTTCGAAAACAGATGATTCCACATCAGCCATATATTGCGGCTCTTTGATTACTTGAGTGATATTGATATTTGATGAAACAAAGTTTCTGGAATAAAAGCAGACCCAACCACATAAAAGAAACATCGACGTAAGCGGTACATATTTATATTAGGTGTGTGAATAAAACATCGATATGAAAGTAAACATCGGTAGGAAACATCGTAGATTCGAACCAAAAGATCAACTTTTCGGGGCAACCCTGCCGCACCTGTCTAACATTCCCAAATTCAGACCATTTCTGGTATCCAACTCATCCACCATTTATAATTATTGGGAATCCGTGTTAAACTGCCCGAAAGGAAAAAACAAATCATAGTCTGTTTTATCAAATTCAAATGATGGGGCCGAAGACAGAAGGAGAAGGAGAGATGGATGATGGATGGGCGCGGTGACAGCGCGTGTGTTTTTGAGTTAATTGTTGGGAAAGAGGTGTTTCTCGCGAGGCTAAATGGACACAGGTCATAATCCGACCGCAACATACAAACACCTGTTAATAATTTACAAGTTCAATTTGTAATGCTTTTTGTACGTGCAGACCGTTGGAAAGTTGTGAGAACATTGACTGCGCCAATATGTGTGTTAAAACTGAATAATAATAACAAAAATTGGATAATTCGTAGAGCGCCGTTTTTTGTGAAAAATCACCCCAAGGGCCCTTTACAATTTATGTTTTTTAGGCTCTATCTAATTTTATTATTTACAAACGGATACAAAAACATTCATACCTGGCAGGTCACTTGCGATAAACACACTTTTATTAGAATGTTTATGCTTGGAGAAGATACGAAGTTGCATGTGCAAGACACTATATTTAAAATAATGGACATTGCACGATTTACATTTGCTATCCCATTACAGTTGATATTACATTTACGAGAAGATTAACAAAAGAAGATTTTTATTTTGCAATAACTGGAGAATTTAGGACTCTTTAGGACAAAAGACTTTTTTTATGAAATTACCTTAAAAATCTTATAGGTTCTTAATTGCTTACTTTTTTCCGACTGATTGAAGATGAAGTGATATTGTTTTGACTTTATAGATAAGAATTTCTGAAAAGGTGAGTTTTGAGTTTAGCTCTAAATTCTTCCGAGTTTATGATCATTCTTAAATCATTTTGCAGTCCATTTCCTGGTATTAGGTCGTGACGCTCTAAAAGCACGCATCTTCGCAAATTCTTCGCAAATCGAATCTGTATTTTTATTAAATTTTGCGATGATGGACGAATGTTGGGTGAATTGGCAAACACTTTTTTATTCCATTTAACGCAGAAAACAATTTACAATTCATTATCTATAACTATGTAGTTAGGTGTTTCAATTTTTCGCTACACTTAGATATATATTAATTTTGCTGTTATGTATTTTCCTAGGTACCACCCACCTGTCCACTTTTAAAGTTGGACAATTTAAGCCGAGACCGCACCAGATCTATTTCAAGGAATATTATAAATTGGTTATTATGACAACCGAATTTGATTTGTTCTATAAATTGATCACAGATTCTCTTAAGATAAGGTGTAAACGCAGCATTAAAGATAGTATTCGCATCTTGAATTAACACTTTCCCAAACAAAATTATTAGACATTTTTTACGTCAGCTCCACAAAGGAGGCCATATGGAAAATTATTTGTCAAAGGGCCTATGTCGTCTTAGGATATGTTGGGTGGAAGGTATTTTTAAAGAAATGAAAGAAAAGAAGTTCTAGGAAGAAAAAATGTATGAGGGTTGGGTAGAAATCTGGGGGTCAGTGTGTCCTGGAGTGACATATGTATGAATCCACTCCTCCGACTGCGGTGCAAAGCGACCGAGTGAAGGGTCAAGAGGCCTCCCTCACGATGCATCCCCTACCAAGACCTAGACAAACTTCACCCCAAGACCCAGTCTAAGTCAGCAAATGTAACGATCCATTTGAATACAGGATAAATTTACATATGACCAAAAAGGCACAACATATATTTTCAGATTGTACATCGGAATCGTAGGTAAAACGTGTTTTTATTATCTGAACTGCAAACTTCCAGTTTAGTAACAGAATAATTTATTTATAATACATTATTATGTATGTATGCGCTTTGGTAGGTCGGTGCATCAGTTCTATTAAAACTTAAAACCCTTCTCAAACAACGGAAACCAAACGGCAAGGAATAATATAAATGATAAGCCAGACAAGGCGGAGCTGTCAATCACAAAGTTACGCGATACATATCTGAATTAGATTCGAGTCGTAGAAAACACAGAAGTTTCTTTAATAATACAGATTAATCATGACATGTTGTTACAAACATGTGTATGTTTTTCATTCTAGGACGGTTGTACGCCGTTGCCATCTAAATAACAATACAGAGTGTATTTAGCTTGTAAGCTCCGTAATTACTTGCTTTGCTGTTACATAATGTATTACACGAACCCGCGGGGTTGACGGTCGCTTGCCGTGCATGTCAAAATAAGTGCTTAATTACAACAATTACATATACAAAAGTATATTTTTTTCTAATACACTGATATGTTGTATGTTGGTTGTAAGACTCTTGTAAGACAAGCAAGCGTTCGTTTTTAAAATCAGTAAGTACATACTTGAAATAATTGGGCTTGAAAGAATGACAAAGCACGACACTGATGCAATCTTGGCTTCCTCAACACTCGTGTTTATTTCTGTCATAATTCGCACGTAAGACGTATCTTTAGTTAGGGAGATGTATACATATACACATACAAAGATATTCTACACAATAAACCCTTCACTAATCGGGCGTATTTTGTCGGAAGGCAAAAATATTTATGCTTTGCAATAATATCCAAATAAATGGAATATTTCTGAACATACCTGAAAATTAAAAAACGAGTGTGCTTTAGACAGAGAAAGAAAATGTGCGCGCGTACTGCTCTCTCTTGCTGCTAAAGTATTTATAAAATTGTTCAAGAACGAAATGAAATTACGAATAATCTTCATGCACTGGCTATGAGAGGAAGAGAGAAAGAAAATGTGCGCGCGCACTGCTCTCTATTGCTTCTACAGTGTGATACAGCCCGTTCGCCTCGCCCGTAACGCATTACACTTTTCGTAACGCATTCCCCAGCTTACCCCAAAGTCAAGCGTGCGTAAAGAAGTTTTACTTTAAAAACAGTTTTTTGAAAGGTGATGAAATACGCGTTCAAATATTATATTCTAAATAAAAAAAATTTAATGCCAAAGTAAAAAAATTTAAAAAATACTCATCTAATGTTTTTTTCTAACCAAATTACTGGTAAAGAAAAAATATCACTTACATATTTTATTAGACATTATCTATTATAAACATTACTGTCACGTCACTTTTTGTCATTCCATGTAAAAATAATTCATAAAAAATTCTCAAAATTTCATTTTTATTTTTTTATTGCGGTCTTAAACTTTGGTGTCATAGAGATGGACATTTGTGAATTGGTGCAAATTTGTCTATGTGTAATTTCTAGGTTTGAACTTAAAAGGTCAATAACTTAAAAGTGGAAAAAGTTTTAAATTTGTTTTGTTATACTATTAAAACGTACAGTTTTTTTCTTTCTAGTACGGTTTTAATCATATTTCTCACCATTACAGTAAGGGAGATACAATGATTTATATGACACCTAGGTGAGCTGGGACAAATACGATCTGCTGTGATTCAAAGGGTAGAAAAAAGTATAGTAAGTATATTTATATATTTATTTATAATTGTGTTGGATGTACTAATATGCATGTGCAACGCTTCGTAAGACAAGAAACCAAACGTTTATTGATATTAAATTTAGTATTTAATATCTGAATAAGTACTTAACTATATCTGAGTAAGTACTTAACCATACCTGAGTAAGTACTTACTATGGATAATTGGGTCGTGAAAGAATGACAAATATGTGGCAATACTGATGCAGTCTTTTCGTTTTCATCGCGCGTATGACCTGTCTTTAGTTAGGAAGATCCATTTCTTCCTCAGAAGTGCTCCGTAGCATAATGATCTACCATTTGACTTTGATGCATGAAGTTGAGGATTCGATTCCTTTCACAGTCCTGAAATATACTGAGACGGATATTTTCATTTCTTAAAATGTCTGCTGTGACTATGAGTTAAAGCCGTCGTAAGCGATACCTATAGTTAAATAAGAAAATAGTAAATAATACTATGGAATTCCACAATGAATTAACAGTTAAAAAACTAGACTTATTAAATTTTATTTGATTAATTTGTGTTATTTCACAATTTATTTCAGAGTGAAAGATACATTCAGTGTCGCCCTGGTGTAAGACCACCATTTAGAATTGAAACGTTGCTGTAAATAGCTTTAGTAATTTTTGATGACCAAATCTGAATTGCCAGGTACTCCCCCATCTTCCACTTCCCCATCTTCTTGCCCTCCCCACTACCTTCAGCTTCACAACCTTTTGAGGATGTCATAGTCTCACTGGCTCCTACCCCATTTGAGGACGCCATAGTCTCACTGGCTCCAGATGGTATGGAGCAGCTGGGACTCTTTATGCGGTATTCACATAAAAAAAATATAACAGAAAAACATCATGTAATATGACACAGATAAAAAATCATTACTTGTTAAAAAATATTAGTTTTACCACAGAAGAAAAAGTATTTTGGATGCCGATAAACCAAAGATAGTTTTTAATGTTTTATTATACAGCCAAAATAAAATATTAACGCAAGAATGACTGACATACATCATCACAGACATCCAAAATTATTATAATGATCAGGCTTATTTTTTCTTTCTTAACCATTAACCACTTTGATGTTCTCTCTGCCTCTTCTACTTTTCTTATAAATACTCTGTATTACTGTATTATGTTCAATATATTTTATCCATCCCTGCTGAAGGTTCGTTTAAAACCCGCTTAGTTAAGAAAAATAATAAAGTGGAATTAAAACAAAGTTATTTTATTGTCATTGTTATAAAATTATGTATACCCACAAAGTGTCGTGAAAAATTAACCATTAAATTTCTTCATTACATTGGCAAAAGTATTCACTTCGTTCTTCGTCAAAATTTTGCATCTGTTTACCGAAATTCTTTAGTTGGTCATAAATTTAATCCAATTATAAAGATCGCCCTTCAAATAGTAACTTACGTACCAATTAAACGTGAAATGAGCAATGATCACGCTTGTTTAAATTATATAAGTGATCAACGAACGCCCGGTGTTCGAAATAAATTCGTTCTCAATATTATTTGTCAAAGATGAGGATAAGCTAATGTATAAAAGGGGTGGTATTTTACAGGTTGAAATGCGCGGAAACAAGTAAAAAGGTTTTCTTTAGTAAGACAACAAACAAAATATAACAAAATAATTTCGACTGAAAAACAAACTCTTCGGTCCATTAAAAAAATATATATTTCGGAATACCTCAAGGTACTGACTTGGGACCTTTACTATTTATGATATATTGAACAAAAATCAACATTCAACTAATAACTTATTTTTACTTCCCAGACTAATCTGTTCGCTTTTATAAACAACTCATATAGGTCTCATAGAACTCATTGTGTCTCTCTTACTCTCAAGGTTAGAAATATTATCTAAACAATGTTAGAAAGAAAAAACACCAAGCTTTATATTCAAATCGAGTTAATCGCAAAATAATTCAAAAGTACATTTTTATAAAACCAAAGTTTTTACGAAGTTAAATAAAATATGTGTATATTTTTTCGTTATCAGCAATTTTAGTTAGTTATAAAACGTTAGTAAGGTGAGCCATTTTAAAACTTTTTTTGTTTGCTTTCAAAATTACATATTTCAAAAATTATAAGTTAATTTCGAATTATAAAATTTGAAAAGTATTTCATCACCTTTCAAAAACAGTTTATAGTTTTCGAATGCGTTTAAAAATATTCCATTTATTTGGATTTTATTGCAAAGCGGAAATATGTTGACCTTCTGACAAAATATGCCCGAGTCCTGAGGTGTCAACAACATTCCTTTAAATCTAAAAATCATCGGAAATATTCATAAGCTTCAGAATAAATAAAAAAAAACACCTAAATTAGAGTGGAGTCAATATTTTTTACTAATTTAAAAAAATCAAATTTTTCTGTTACTGATATATCTTGCGTTTTTCTGATTTTTTCTATTGTTATTAGGTTACTTGTATTATATTATTATTTTTGTTTAAATTCTCTCACTAAACTTATTCTTTTCGTGGCTGATAAAGTATTATTTACCCCTTTTTACAACGTATATTTAATTTCATGAAGGTACTAAACTGCATCCAGTTGTAAACTATGCATCCGGTCACGGAAGGCGTAGTGTCATTTTAATGCCGCGAATATACAAAGTTGCGGGAATGTTAAATAAATGCGAATAAAACAATGTGTCAGCCAATTATTGCCCACGATGAATAGCCACAATAATTCTTATTGGAAACGCATTCTCCGGGTGGTAATTGATAAGTTTACGTAAATTATTCCACGACTTATTGTTTGTTATGACTCTGTATTTATTTAACAAAATTATTATTCTCGACAAGTCGGTTGCAATAAGTCATTGTTATTGATTGGATCGAATAGACGAGAAGATATTTATTGCAATTTGTGTTTATTTATTATTTTATTGGTATTTATTGTTAAAGAAATCTGAGGACAGGTTGTTGATACTTGTTCATCCTGCAAAATGGATGAGAAAGGTAATTATAGCTTGCCTGCCTTGACTAAAATATGTGCTTTTTGTATTCGAAACATGTTCTTTGATATTCCTTATGACTACCGATGTAATCGTATTGTAGGCGTGTCTGTGTGCTCGAAGTAAACTATTTTTTTTTTCCTTAGTACTGGTCATATACCTTGGCTACGTATTCGGATGTCGCGAGTAAATTTAATGCTTTTTCACAAATTATTAATTAAAAATAATATTTACAATGCAGATACCTGGTTTCTTGTCAGAGTTGAAATGTTGCTTGAAATGACTGTAGCCGGGTTTGGTGACCAGATCTGAATAGCCAGGTTCTTCCCCCACTTACCTCCCCTCATATCCTTTCCCTACCTACTACTTGCGGCCTTACAACATTCCCCAATTGGGGATGCCATAGTCTCACTGGCTCCAGACGGTTGGTAGCAAGTTTGACTCTTGACCGGTACTCAAATAAAAAACTTTATATGTAAGAATGTGGATCTACAGAAGAATACTCAAAATAAGCTGGATGTAGTTACGAATGAAGATGTTATGGTTCGGATGAATAAAGAAAAATAAGTTAACAATAAAAATCCGAAAACTTCAATATCTAGGACAAGTGATGAGACATCCGGAGAAGTACGAGATCTTGCATCTCATAATGCAGGGAAAGATTGCCGGACATCGTGGCTGAAAAACTTGAGACAGTGATTTGGCCAGTCTGCTGTAGAGCTGTTCCGGGCCGCAGTAAACAAATTCCGCATAGCCAACATGATAGCCAACGTTCCTTGAACGAACAAGGCACGAGAAGAAGAAGAATTTGAGTATGTTTGTATAATTTCTAGTATGGAAATTCCTTGTTGACAAATACAATTTTTTACTAGCCTTTAGCCTTTCTGGGGCCTAGGAGTCGAATTTCTTGTGTAAATTAACAACATCTGTTTTCTTTTAAGGTTTATCTGTTAATTGAAAATACCAATTTTATTTCCAACACTTTGATACCGAAATACCGGAAACTACCGAATCCTGCCCCCGCTCTACAACCCGGGTCTTGGCCTCCCCAAGAATCTTCCTCCAATCATCTCTGTTTTGTACTAGTTCTCTCCAGTTTGGAAGCTCCAAGGTAAGTAGGTCTTTGAGTACGTTGTCGTTCCATCTTAATTTTGGTCTTCTCAGGCTCCTTCGCCCTACTATACACCCTAGATTTTAGCAGGGACTTTGGTGCTTGATGCTCCGTCATTCTTTCCACATGACCCAGCCACCGAAGTCTTCCCAACTTTATAAATTGTGTCACTTTTGGTTCCTTAAACAGAGTGTAGAGCTCATCGTTCTAGAATCGGTCCAGAGATACCTACGCCTCAAAATTTTTCTTTCAAAAATGTCCAGTGCTCGCTCATTTCTCTTAGTAAGTACCCATGTCTCAGCTGCGTACGTGAGCACTGGTCTAATAAGAGTTTTGTACACTAATATCTTGGTTTTTCTGGACAAATTTATAAATCCAGACTGTTGTCCAGAATTTTTTTTTATAATTTACCCCGCGCACTACTACTCGTGTGATAATATGGCACACGTTTCGATGTGATATTAGTACGCAACAGTGTCTCTTTGACTTTCCCATAATAAGTCATGCGCTAGAAAAATATATTTAAAAAAACATCATCTTCAAAACTGCTTTTTTGACATCTCCATTCGTCCTTCAATCAAGCAGTGGCAATTACGCCTGCAAAGTGAGCGGAGTGCGTGTAGATTTCGAAACGTCGGATAAGATTATAAATAATACATACGGAAAGCTACCGGCGTCCATTGCACACTCCCCCAGCTGGGGTGACTTGGGGTGACTTGGCGACCCCGAACGGGACTTAGACAAAGCTTGTGCATTATCACACCGCGGCGATGCGACGTCCGGAGCCACCCCTCCTATTTCGATTATGGATTAATAAAAGCGAGTCACGTGTCGCGGATTGTATTTTTATTTAATTTAATGTGTTGTGAATGTTTATTAGCCGGGGCGGCGCGGCTAACTGACGGGGCTTTTTCAGCAGTAGTCGGATAAGCTGGAGTCAATCCGAGTGGTGTAAAGAGAACGCTTGTTTTAATGTTTTAGGTTGCTGTTACATACTTTCACCACCATTTTTTTTTTTTTTTTTTTAAGTTAAAAGAAATATACATATTTTGCTTTGTTTGTAGCATTCTGAAACTAATTACCCCATATTTGGCTTTACGACCATAAATAAGTACTGATTGCTGTTTTCAAACACAACAGCTGCTTGGGCATACCGGCCTTCGAGCACAAGTATTCTTTTCTCACCAGTACCAAGAGGCGAGCGCAAAGGAGAGGACGTTACAACACAGGACGGAGACGCAAGGGATCGCGTTACCGACATTCGTGAGCCAATTGTCACCATTATGTTACTTTAGATTTTAAATTAGAAATGGTTTATTATCCAAATATAAATATGCTTCTCTCTTATTTTAAAAGGGAGAGCTGGCGCCCTAAATAATTTTAACATGATCATTCCTTGAAATTTAGCTTTTTGGTGTGTCTTACCTCTCAAAACATGTGGCCTTAACGATAAACTTTGAAACTTCGTTTCATCACTATTTAGATGTTGTTTCACAATCTAAACATGCCCTGACGAATTCTATTTAACAAATTATAAAACTTAGAGTCTCTTGCTATTCAAAATTTAAACTTGTAACGATTAACATATCCAATAAATTCAATGTCTTTCAATGTTAAGAATCTTTTTATTTGCTAACCTATATTACATTACCATACACATTATAATGTCTTTTACACACATATTTCAGAATTAAGAAATAGTGCTATATTTAGCGCACAACGCGTTATATTAAGTTCAATTTGTTATATTTGGCGGCCCTCGTGGTGAACCTAGTGATTTTGTTACATTTTTTGTGGGGTAGGATATAAATGTATCAGTGTATGTGTTTTTTTTAATGTTTTAATAATTTCAAGTTGTGATCATGCTATTTTAGAAACTATAATGGTGACTTTTGGTTCCGGGTGTGGGTACCTGCGTAACTACGTCTTGTGTTGTGCTCCTGTGACTCACTTAATTTATTCATAATTTTACAAAGTTTTTTTTTAAGCTCCCTTGGTACTCTGGGTTTTTTTTTAAATATTTTATAATTTTCATATTAATGATGTTTTAACTTTCGATCGCTCTCTTCAAGTTTGCTCATAATTGCCACATATATTAATTATTCACATATTTTGAGATGTAAACGCCATATTTCATTGTGGTAAGAATGTCAACTTTTCGGTCTCAAAATAAATTGCTACCCTAGCTTCCATGTGCAATTTACATCTTATCAGTGATTATTATTTTGTAATTTTAAATTTTTGTGTCTAATTGCGTTTTTCCCAATAGTTTCTTGGTTTGTATGTGATTCTTCAGGTGATGGGTTCAAGGAAGTGCGTGTTCAATGCGGTCGAGTTTTGCCTTCCACAATTAATCATGTGAGCTATATTTCCTATTTAATTATTTTGACTTTAAATAATATATTTTACAAAGGTTAGATACTTTCCTGAGCAACTACAGAATGTGCTGGAGAATTTTTGCTCTCAATAATTACTTACCTACCTCAGATCATTATTATGTTACATTGAAAAAATTTACATTGTCATGCAACACAATTTTACTAAATATGAATTCAACATGGATTAACACATCCATTTAAGTCAAATGAATTAGCCTGAGTTTTCAATTTTGTATAATTTTATTAAGCTTTTGTTTTATTTGAGGGCACTAGGGTTTCTTTAAAAAAAAAAAAAAAAAATCCTTCATGATTATTTTTACTTAACTCTATAGTTTTATACCTAATATATGGTAATTTGATTCGTATTTAGTTTTTTTTCCTTTCTAATATAACTGCGTCAATGGGTACTCATTAATAATTGAATAATTGTCTTTCAGTTTGATTAATCCTGCTTTTCCTTGAATAAATTTGGGTACAACTTACGTTTCAGAAGGTGCTAGAATGCTTTGCAGAGTTCCTTGGCTATGAACGTTCAGTCGACGGATTCTTCTAGTTTTCAGTTTCCTGTCTTCACTTCGTGGTTACAAGTTTGCTTTTAAGTCTATCTTTCTTTTATTTCTGCGTTTGGGTGTTTTGTTTTATTTGACAGAAATGATTTTGTATATATAATGTTGTGTCTAAAATTTCTCTCAAATCTTGCAATGCTCTTCGGATGTTTGAATGTGGAATGGAGGTATATTTTATCAGCTAACTTAATTTTGGGAGATAAAATTTTTGAATTATAATGATTCCATTTAATTCATTGTAGCTTCTTTAATTAAATGCAAATCAACTTAATTTTCAATTTTTATCAATGAATTAGCTTTTAAATTCTTGCAATAAATTTAATTAATGGATTAATTCAATTCTTAGTTGGTTATGATAAATAAGATGATGTATCTGATATCGGTTCAGTTTTAGGCGAAAATTGAACAGTTTTTCATTTTTATTTAATTATTTATCGTATAAAAATAATTTTGGATGATAATTTTTTTTCTATGATTGTTGATAGCGTTCAGTTAGCAGGGAAATTTGAACGGCGGTCATAATTATAAATCAACATTATCATGATGTAATTCGATAATTCTTTAAGTTATTAAACTTTGTTCAAAATAATTTGGGGTTTGTTTACCATTTCATTTTAATAATTTAGCTTGAGATAATATCGCTTAGATAAAAGTCTAATTTAGTAACTATGTACGGTGTTAGAAGCAGTTATATTGGGTTTTATAATTACAACTAATCTTATTTCAGTACAGATATATTTGGGACTTTCACACATTTAGAGAATGGAATAACGCGACTTTTCTTTCATTTTGAATAATCTTTCCTTTCGGGGGATGTCAAACATTGTTTAGAATGCTGGTTTTATTTCGTTTAAAAAAAAATTAAAAAAAATAAAAATTTTGTTGTAGATTCATTCCTTCTCCGGTTTTCTTTATTTAAATATTTAATTACGTATGGTAAATTAAAAATATATATATAAATATTGCACTAATGCTTTATTACGGATTGACTGTGGTTGGTTACGCACGTATTGAGAATTATTTATCAATTGAATGTCTGTTTTCAGAATTTAATTTTTTATCACCATTTTGATCTAGTAAAAATAAAAAATATTATTTTTTTTGATTATCATAGTTTATACTCTGGTTTCTACTTCTTTCTGGATTTTGTCCTCGATTGAGGGATTTTATACATATTTAGAGTTTGGTTTGAACTAGATGTGTTTATTATGTTAAAAATTTAAACTTAATTAATTGGTGGTGCGAAGCTATACTTGATTTTTTTTTCTAAATTATATTTTGGGAGTGGTAGTTTAAAATTTTTTTGGAATTTCTTTCAGAATTAATTAGTTTTTTCGGTGTTTTCGGGTATTAAGTTGTACATTCCTTTGGGGATTTATATGTCAATTTGATGTCTGTTTGTACCGCGAAAAATTCCTTATTTTGACAGTTTAGTAATTTCAATTTCAATTTCAATGATGATTCTTTTTTTGTAATAACAATTAACGACATCTATTATTGCAGTCACGCATTTTCTTTAGAATTCGGATTATGATTACATTTTGGTTAGATTCCTTGCTAAATACATAAATTGATAGTCAATACAGTTTTATATCGCAATTTATTTCTTCAACAGATTGAGTCAATGGTCACTACTAAATTCTTTTCATTTTCTTTGGAGGCACAATAAAATCTTTTAGGGAGTGATTTGTAGTAAAATCACTTAACTCGGGCTTTAGTTTTCATTTTGTAACATATGCAATTTGAAACATTGAACACGTATGTTTTAGCGTCAATTGCGTGATTATTTCGTAGTATTGTGTCTTGTGATTGTTAAAATGTCTGTCATATATGTGTCCATGTTCCGTTCTGGGGAAGTCGTGGTGATTCATAAGTGAGCGTTGAATTCACTTTTTATTATTCGGTTCCAATATAGTTGGATCGGGTATATTCCTTGTTCGCTGGTTAACAGTTACTCCTTGTATGCATACCTTTTGGGGAGTGAAAGCGCTGTTACCATTTTGGCGATTAGATAACGTTTGCGTTATCTCGGATAAATCTCATCGTCTAATACGTTGGGGATTTTGATTTTCTGTCTCATGTTTTGAGGATCTATATGGAGAATCATAAGTCATATTAGTTGTTGTCAACAACTTATTTTGGATTAATGTAAATCCTTGGAGTAAATTTATAAGTTGATAAATTTCATTCCTTGAGGGAATAAGGGAAATTTTGGGTATTTTGTGATCTCCGGTCACTTGGTGGTTTTATCTAGAGTCATGAATGTAATTAATTTAATACAAGTATCGCCTCCACTATCACGCATTAGTGGGTGCGATTAAAATATTAACATTGAACGTGAGAATGTGTAGATTTTGTGTTCTCACATTGAATGTTATTTAATGATTGTCATTGTTTCGTTTTGAAATGTTGTGTATTTTTAAATGTTGCTTATGTTGTGTTAACAATTTGTTCACATTTGCTGTGCTAGGGTTCTATAAGTTCATATTAAAATATATTCTATTCTGAATGTGTGTGATTTTGGATGAGTACATGGTGCATACATTTATTTTGTTTATTTACAAGTAGTATCATCACTTTCTCATAAATTGTGCCTGCATGGTATGCTTTTATTTTGCAAATATGTATTATTAAATAATATGTATTTTGTATATTAGTCAAATCACCAATTATTATAATAAATTCTAATCAAACATCAATTTAATGTTCCCCTTTTGGGATTATCACAAAGTTAATATTAATTTAACTATTTTCATATCAACATCCTTATGTGGATTTTAAAATTTTCAATCTTTAATTCAAAATTACTGTTACATCAAAAATAAACTATTATTTTTTCATTCTAATTAGAGGAATGACACCTATGGGTGGTGTTGTGAAGCTTTGCGTTGCGTCTTGGTTATAAAGTCACTTTTGGTTAAATTTGCAGGGTTTTAAATTGCATAATTCAGTTCAGAGATGCCACTTTTTAATCAATAAATTCTTGAAGATTTTATTATATATTATTTCACTTAGGGTCTTTATTTTGTATAATTAAAACAATGATCATTTGTTATCTACTAACATAAATTATTTTCATTAAATTTTCATTATCAGTAAACCATTTGATAGAATAGTTTAGACTTCGCTGGGCTATATCAAGAATGAAGAATATCAACTGTAAACTTCAACCTTCCTCTTCCCTTCGCCTATGCATTCTTTGGGTACACATAGCAGCGGCTTCTAACTCTATCATGGTTAATATTGAAGGAAGAATTCAACCTTATACAGACTTCTCAATACCATTGGACTACTTGAGATAAAAATGTTCAACTTTCAACTTCAACCTTCTTCATCCATTCAAGACCTTCACTTACAAATTCATTGGCACTCATCTCATCTGTTTTACCTCAAGATTCCTACATTTCTTCAACATATTGTATGCGGCCTGATCAAGTCAAGAACCCTGAAGGAGGAGCCTTTACTATATATTATCTTGGTCACCCTGGAGGGGAACCTCACCATTTCTAACCGTGGTTACCCTGGAGGGGAGCTACACCGTTATCATGTTGGTCACCCTGGAGGGGAGCCTAACCATTTTACCTTGGCCGTCCACAATGGAATCCTTTCATCAGTTGCAGTCGCTCATGCAGATTCGTGTCTGAGTTGGTCAAGGCGCCGGGAGGGCCTGCAATTTCCTATTGGAAATTCTTTTTGGAAGGAAAGGGTGTAATGTAGCATTCTGAAACTAATTACCCCATATTTGGCTTTACGACCATAAATAAGTACTGATTGCTGTTTTCAAACACAACAGCTGCTTGGGCATACCGGCCTTCGAGCACAAGTATTCTTTTCTCACCAGTACCAAGAGGCGAGCGCAAAGGAGAGGACGTTACAACACAGGACGGAGACGCAAGGGATCGCGTTACCGACATTCGTGAGCCAATTGTCACCATTATGTTACTTTAGATTTTAAATTAGAAATGGTTTATTATCCAAATATAAATATGCTTCTCTCTTATTTTAAAAGGGAGAGCTGGCGCCCTAAATAATTTTAACATGATCATTCCTTGAAATTTAGCTTTTTGGTGTGTCTTACCTCTCAAAACATGTGGCCTTAACGATAAACTTTGAAACTTCGTTTCATCACTATTTAGATGTTGTTTCACAATCTAAACATGCCCTGACGAATTCTATTTAACAAATTATAAAACTTAGAGTCTCTTGCTATTCAAAATTTAAACTTGTAACGATTAACATATCCAATAAATTCAATGTCTTTCAATGTTAAGAATCTTTTTATTTGCTAACCTATATTACATTACCATACACATTATAATGTCTTTTACACACATATTTCAGAATTAAGAAATAGTTAACTTAATACATTGATACAAATAATATGAATAATGATGGTTTACTACCTAACACCAAGTAATACATTTTTTTAAGTGAGAACATTTTGGTTTTGCTCATTAATTTTGAGAGCAAACCGTTTTTTTTTTAAATATATTTAATTTATTTTCGGTTGTCAGGCTATCAGGAAGGAGATTATATATGTTTATACCCTCATAGCCTATGTTTCTTTTGCCACACTCTGTCTTTGTTGAATTTGTGTATAATTTATTACGTTGTCTTGTGTGGTGTTCATGTACTTGTGATGTTTTCATAAATGTAGTATTTGTGTGTATAAAGCCATTTTGAATTTTGTAGATTAATAAGCATATGTTGTACTCAAAAGAGCCGCACAAGACAGGGAAGAATGGAAGAAAAAAATAAAGGAAATGGCTGCAAACCAATCCCAGGATTGAAACCAGGGAAAGAGAGTTGTATTCGTACAGTTTCTTTGTATACTCTTTTGGTGGGGGTATCTGGTCTATAGTTAAAAAGTTTGTTTATAACTTTATTCTGAATTATTTGAAACCATGAAATCTAACAAAAAATGTTTTAGCTACTGTACGGTTTTACCAGGATTACGTTTTATTTTTGAAATATTTATATTTACTGAATAATAATAATAATAAATTTTTAGAAAATAATTTCTTTAAAATATACTCTGATAAAACTATACTAACAGACAGACACAATTAGCCATAATATACCCTATATAGTTTTACACGACTAAATTAAAAAAAATAACTTATATTATTAATGTAGCTATTCCAAATTCCTGTAATATTGAAAAATCTGTTTCTGAAAAAATAAGAAAGTATAAAGATTTAGGAAATTAAATTAAAAGAATTTGGCATTTTCAGAATTTAAAAATATTACCATTTGTTATTTCGGCTACTGGCATTATACATAGCTCTCTCATTAAAAATTTAGGCATATTAGATATGTCAAAGAATTTGTATATATAAATACAAAAATCAGTCATTTTAAACACATATAGAATACGAAAGATTTTTTAAATACTTATATTGAGGGATCAGTAGGATTTATCGGTCAAATTAGGAATTCCACCAAGCTGAACCTCTGATATGAAAATATCCGGGGTCGATAAATTATTTTCCCATCTAATAGTCTGGTAGGTTAACATGTTGTTCTTGTATTGTTTTGTATTAATTATACTTATATAATACACTTGCATAGCGTGGATTTACTAGATGATCATTTTTATGGAAAAGTGTCTGAAAGGGTTTAGTTTTACCCATAGGAAAAACCTGGTGGAAAAACCCGGACCTAAAAGTCTGGTGCGTAAAAAAAAAGAGAGGATACCTTGTAAAGCGCCGTTTTTGAGAGAAAAACACCCTAAGAGCGCTGTACAATTATCATGATTTATTAGAATTATTCCATCTAATTTTATTATTTGCAAACGGATACAAAAAGCAAACTTACCTGGCAGGTCACTTCTTTATTTAAAACACTTGACATTGCATGATTTTACATTTGCTACCGCTATTACTTTTGATATTGTATTTATGAAATTACATTTATTATAAGATTAGTGGGAAAAGTAGATATAAATTGAAAGATTGGAGAATTTTGCATGACCTTAAAAAGCTTGCTATTTCTAATTTGCTTACTTTTTTACCCAATTGGATATTTACAATTTTACGGACTGTGAAGATGAAGGTGAAATGTTTTTGACCTTAGGACACGACTGTATGAAAAGGTGGGTTTTAAATTTTGATGTTGTCCTCCACACTATTGTAAGGGACAATTTCAAGGATAAATTTACTCAGTGAAAGATCTAAAAATAATAACAATTTATTATGACTTTATTTGGAGCAAGAAATGGTGAAAACGTTTAAAAAATCAGTTAGTATTGGGAAATGGTTGGGGTGATCTGTTAGGCGATTACTCGACTGAATGACAAGTGACAACATATGAAATAATTTTTTTACTTGTTTATTTTTTAAAGGAAAAAAATTGAACGTTAAAAACATCACGGTTGAACAAAATTTCATTTAAATTTTGTGCTCTAAATAATGTCAGGAATCACTGGTTAAAATAAGTCAAGTAGGTACCAACACTTTGTGTGTAATTTTTGGTAAATAATTTGATAATACGGAATAACATTATCATGGTGAAGACGAGTTTTAGAGCTAAAAGTAGTGGTGATATAAATATTCGCGATTTTTTTGCTAGCAGCAATCACTTTCTGATTTATGATTATTTAAGCTGATTTCCTAATTATAAAAAATGGGGAATAGAATGTAAACTTTAGCAATTTCTGATGTCTCATTTCGAGGATATATTTCGTGGACGAAGTACTTTTTCGTTGCATAAACAAACTAATAAAATAATTATTGTATTTCCTCCTTTCCAGTCAACTGTAAAATTTAAACATTGAATATGGTATCATTAGCAGGGTAGTAACATTTATACAACATATTTTACGAGGTGACATGGGGGTGAATAGCACTGGCTTTGGAGGAAAGTCTACATGATAGTATATTTTTTCGTAATTTCAAAATTTTAATGTAGTTTCCTGGTAAAAAAAATTGAATTAGATGTATAAAAAAAAAACGAGTGTGCTTTAGACCACACGATTGAAGTAAAACTTCTAGAGAGAAAGAAAATGTGCGCGCGCACTGCTCTCTCTTGCTTCTATAGTGTGATACAGCCCGTTCACCTCGCCCGTAACGCATTACACTTTTCGTAACGCATTCGCTAGCTTACCCCCAAGTCAAGCCTGCGTAAAGAAGTTTTACTTCAAAAAACTTTTATAATGAGGAAAAACAATGAAATTTCAAAAAAATGTTTTTTAATTCTTGCATCATGTGTAAATTTCACGGGTCTATATGGTAGTAACATTATATATTAAATTTATTATGTTTTCTTAAAATAAGTATAATAAAAAAACTAGGAATAAAAAGATGGGCAGTTATTACACGATAAAAATCGAAATGCCATTTTACAACCGACTTTATGAAATGTTCACAGAGCTTTCCATTATCGAGACACGTGTTGACATCATAAACTTTAGAGCCAGCACTTTATTCGATTCGTTTCGGACATACGTATTATCGACGTATTATGACGGCCTCCGTGGTCGAAGGGCAAGGCTCTCGACTAGCAATTTGAAAGACGCGGGTTTTCCCCAAGGTGTGCGCAAGTAAATTTGATTTGATCAAATTGTGTATCTTCACAATTTAATCTTAAAAAATAATACGAGGTACATCGAAACAGTGAAAGATACTCTCAGAATCTGGTATCAGAACTAAAAATGTTGCTTGAAATGGCTTTAGTCGTGTTTGGTGACAAGATCTGAATAGCCAGGTATTTCCAGCCTTCCTTGTCTCTATCTCCTTCTCCTCCTCGCTAAATTGAGCCTCACAACATACTATTAGTATTTTTGATGATATAATCTTATTTAAACATCTGGCATTAGCAGTTGTAGATAGGTAGAGTCAAAATGTTGCTTTAAATGGCTTTAGCTGTGGTTAACATCCTCTTCCCCATTTCTCTTTTGTTTATAATGGATACCTCACAAGAGTCCCAACTGCTCCCGTCTGGAGCCAGTGAGACTATGGCATCCCCAATTAGGGTATGTTGTGAGGCTGAAGGTGAGTGGGGAAGGGAAAGAGATGGGGAAGAGGAAGGTAAGGAAGTACTTGGCTATTCAGATCTAGTCATTAAACAGGGCTAATGCCATTTTGAGCAACGTTTCAATTCTGAATGAGGTCTTACACCAGGGCGATACTGAGAGTATATCCCACTCTGGAATATGGTTCAGTCAGAGTCAACCTAACTCAACACCTCTTTAAAAAGTTGTTCGAGGCTATGAAAAAAAAATTAAAACAGCCCATTCTCTAACCTAACATAAGTTTTTAACCAATTTTTACATATTTTTTTCATGACTTTTAATGAATTTTCAAAGGAAGTGTTGAGTTGAATTCATTCTGAGTTATCCGGTCACCGGCAAATATAGTATATATTATTTTAATTAATTAATTGTGAAATAACACAAATTAATCAAATAAACTTTTTTGCGCACGCCGGGTTCGAGCCCGCGACCTTCGGAATGGATGTTCAAAGCCTTGCCCTACCCTGGACTACGGTGGCCGTCAAATCCTCTCCTCTCCCTTCAGCCTCACATCATTACCCAAATCGGATTGCAACAAGCCTACTTTCTCTGGACAAACTCTTGTGCGATCTTCACAAAAATAAAGGTTATATGAAAATATTGTGATCAAGATAAATTTACAATATGTCCTACCTGTTGACATTGGAGGTAAAAAGCTCCCAAGGTATTTTTACATCAAATTTTGTTGTAACAATACGTTGGGCTTTGATACGACCCCTGTCGTGGCTTTGCTATTGCGGTATGTATATAATTTAAGTACCTCTAATTTATTTGGAGACTGTTGAAATTACATTTTTGAATATTATGTATTATGTAGATATATATCTTTTGGCCCAAGGGTTGTGGCGTCACGTGGATTTTATATTCCAAAAATAGACCATTGTTTGTTGCTTATTAACTTACGTCATCGAGTGGGGAGGGGAGTAGGTTAAAGAATCATTCATCGAAAAGGGTTACATGAAATATTATACGTCATACATTCCATAGAAAAGTATCGTAAGTCAAAATTTTGTATTTTACGTTTTATCTCTGAAAAGTAACGTGATTGCGATTATTAAAATAACTTATATTATTAATGTAGCTATTCCAAATTCCTGTAATATTGAAAAATCTGTTTCTGAAAAAATAAGAAAGTATAAAGATTTAGGAAATTAAATTAAAAGAATTTGGCATTTTCAGAATTTAAAAATATTACCATTTGTTATTTCGGCTACTGGCATTATACATAGCTCTCTCATTAAAAATTTAGGCATATTAGATATGTCAAAGAATTTGTATATATAAATACAAAAATCAGTCATTTTAAACACATATAGAATACGAAAGATTTTTTAAATACTTATATTGAGGGATCAGTAGGATTTATCGGTCAAATTAGGAATTCCACCAAGCTGAACCTCTGATATGAAAATATCCGGGGTCGATAAATTATTTTCCCATCTAATAGTCTGGTAGGTTAACATGTTGTTCTTGTATTGTTTTGTATTAATTATACTTATATAATACACTTGCATAGCGTGGATTTACTAGATGATCATTTTTATGGAAAAGTGTCTGAAAGGGTTTAGTTTTACCCATAGGAAAAACCTGGTGGAAAAACCCGGACCTAAAAGTCTGGTGCGTAAAAAAAAAGAGAGGATACCTTGTAAAGCGCCGTTTTTGAGAGAAAAACACCCTAAGAGCGCTGTACAATTATCATGATTTATTAGAATTATTCCATCTAATTTTATTATTTGCAAACGGATACAAAAAGCAAACTTACCTGGCAGGTCACTTCTTTATTTAAAACACTTGACATTGCATGATTTTACATTTGCTACCGCTATTACTTTTGATATTGTATTTATGAAATTACATTTATTATAAGATTAGTGGGAAAAGTAGATATAAATTGAAAGATTGGAGAATTTTGCATGACCTTAAAAAGCTTGCTATTTCTAATTTGCTTACTTTTTTACCCAATTGGATATTTACAATTTTACGGACTGTGAAGATGAAGGTGAAATGTTTTTGACCTTAGGACACGACTGTATGAAAAGGTGGGTTTTAAATTTTGATGTTGTCCTCCACACTATTGTAAGGGACAATTTCAAGGATAAATTTACTCAGTGAAAGATCTAAAAATAATAACAATTTATTATGACTTTATTTGGAGCAAGAAATGGTGAAAACGTTTAAAAAATCAGTTAGTATTGGGAAATGGTTGGGGTGATCTGTTAGGCGATTACTCGACTGAATGACAAGTGACAACATATGAAATAATTTTTTTACTTGTTTATTTTTTAAAGGAAAAAAATTGAACGTTAAAAACATCACGGTTGAACAAAATTTCATTTAAATTTTGTGCTCTAAATAATGTCAGGAATCACTGGTTAAAATAAGTCAAGTAGGTACCAACACTTTGTGTGTAATTTTTGGTAAATAATTTGATAATACGGAATAACATTATCATGGTGAAGACGAGTTTTAGAGCTAAAAGTAGTGGTGATATAAATATTCGCGATTTTTTTGCTAGCAGCAATCACTTTCTGATTTATGATTATTTAAGCTGATTTCCTAATTATAAAAAATGGGGAATAGAATGTAAACTTTAGCAATTTCTGATGTCTCATTTCGAGGATATATTTCGTGGACGAAGTACTTTTTCGTTGCATAAACAAACTAATAAAATAATTATTGTATTTCCTCCTTTCCAGTCAACTGTAAAATTTAAACATTGAATATGGTATCATTAGCAGGGTAGTAACATTTATACAACATATTTTACGAGGTGACATGGGGGTGAATAGCACTGGCTTTGGAGGAAAGTCTACATGATAGTATATTTTTTCGTAATTTCAAAATTTTAATGTAGTTTCCTGGTAAAAAAAATTGAATTAGATGTATAAAAAAAAAACGAGTGTGCTTTAGACCACACGATTGAAGTAAAACTTCTAGAGAGAAAGAAAATGTGCGCGCGCACTGCTCTCTCTTGCTTCTATAGTGTGATACAGCCCGTTCACCTCGCCCGTAACGCATTACACTTTTCGTAACGCATTCGCTAGCTTACCCCCAAGTCAAGCCTGCGTAAAGAAGTTTTACTTCAAAAAACTTTTATAATGAGGAAAAACAATGAAATTTCAAAAAAATGTTTTTTAATTCTTGCATCATGTGTAAATTTCACGGGTCTATATGGTAGTAACATTATATATTAAATTTATTATGTTTTCTTAAAATAAGTATAATAAAAAAACTAGGAATAAAAAGATGGGCAGTTATTACACGATAAAAATCGAAATGCCATTTTACAACCGACTTTATGAAATGTTCACAGAGCTTTCCATTATCGAGACACGTGTTGACATCATAAACTTTAGAGCCAGCACTTTATTCGATTCGTTTCGGACATACGTATTATCGACGTATTATGACGGCCTCCGTGGTCGAAGGGCAAGGCTCTCGACTAGCAATTTGAAAGACGCGGGTTTTCCCCAAGGTGTGCGCAAGTAAATTTGATTTGATCAAATTGTGTATCTTCACAATTTAATCTTAAAAAATAATACGAGGTACATCGAAACAGTGAAAGATACTCTCAGAATCTGGTATCAGAACTAAAAATGTTGCTTGAAATGGCTTTAGTCGTGTTTGGTGACAAGATCTGAATAGCCAGGTATTTCCAGCCTTCCTTGTCTCTATCTCCTTCTCCTCCTCGCTAAATTGAGCCTCACAACATACTATTAGTATTTTTGATGATATAATCTTATTTAAACATCTGGCATTAGCAGTTGTAGATAGGTAGAGTCAAAATGTTGCTTTAAATGGCTTTAGCTGTGGTTAACATCCTCTTCCCCATTTCTCTTTTGTTTATAATGGATACCTCACAAGAGTCCCAACTGCTCCCGTCTGGAGCCAGTGAGACTATGGCATCCCCAATTAGGGTATGTTGTGAGGCTGAAGGTGAGTGGGGAAGGGAAAGAGATGGGGAAGAGGAAGGTAAGGAAGTACTTGGCTATTCAGATCTAGTCATTAAACAGGGCTAATGCCATTTTGAGCAACGTTTCAATTCTGAATGAGGTCTTACACCAGGGCGATACTGAGAGTATATCCCACTCTGGAATATGGTTCAGTCAGAGTCAACCTAACTCAACACCTCTTTAAAAAGTTGTTCGAGGCTATGAAAAAAAAATTAAAACAGTTCATTCTCTAACCTAACATAAGTTTTTAACCAATTTTTACATATTTTTTTCATGACTTTTAATGAATTTTCAAAGGAAGTGTTGAGTTGAATTCATTCTGAGTTATCCGGTCACCGGCAAATATAGTATATATTATTTTAATTAATTAATTGTGAAATAACACAAATTAATCAAATAAACTTTTTTGCGCACGCCGGGTTCGAGCCCGCGACCTTCGGAATGGATGTTCAAAGCCTTGCCCTACCCTGGACTACGGTGGCCGTCAAATCCTCTCCTCTCCCTTCAGCCTCACATCATTACCCAAATCGGATTGCAACAAGCCTACTTTCTCTGGACAAACTCTTGTGCGATCTTCACAAAAATAAAGGTTATATGAAAATATTGTGATCAAGATAAATTTACAATATGTCCTACCTGTTGACATTGGAGGTAAAAAGCTCCCAAGGTATTTTTACATCAAATTTTGTTGTAACAATACGTTGGGCTTTGATACGACCCCTGTCGTGGCTTTGCTATTGCGGTATGTATATAATTTAAGTACCTCTAATTTATTTGGAGACTGTTGAAATTACATTTTTGAATATTATGTATTATGTAGATATATATCTTTTGGCCCAAGGGTTGTGGCGTCACGTGGATTTTATATTCCAAAAATAGACCATTGTTTGTTGCTTATTAACTTACGTCATCGAGTGGGGAGGGGAGTAGGTTAAAGAATCATTCATCGAAAAGGGTTACATGAAATATTATACGTCATACATTCCATAGAAAAGTATCGTAAGTCAAAATTTTGTATTTTACGTTTTATCTCTGAAAAGTAACGTGATTGCGATTATCCACGCCCCACGAAAACCGTATTCAAGATAAATCACTCCACATCAGCAAAGTGTCGATAGTAGGTACATTTTTTCGACGTGACCGCCTGTTTATCATTCATTTATTTGTATTCGCTCTCCCGTAAAATAAACTTGTTTGACTTACAACACTTTTCTATGGCAAGTGTAGTGTGTTTTCATCGTGTAGATCTTCAATGTATAAAAAGTAAGCTGAACATAAAAACATACATTCTGCCATTTCGATCTAAAGATGTTTTCACGTAGAGATACTACGCACCTCAATTTTATATATATATTTTTTTTGTTTGCTGTGTTTGGAAGTTATATTAAAACATTTTAAT
Source organism: Limnephilus auricula (assembly GCA_951813805.1). Taxonomy (NCBI): domain Eukaryota; kingdom Metazoa; phylum Arthropoda; class Insecta; order Trichoptera; family Limnephilidae; genus Limnephilus; species Limnephilus auricula. The sequence goes on from OX638391.1 coordinate 3,364,962, forward strand.
AATTTATCGATACGTTTGCATAGACGACAATCACAGTCATTATTTTAATGACAACAACATTTTAATTTAACTTTATTTCATTAAGTTCCTGCCTTGCTTCAATTGACTCCGCAATTTAATTCAGCCTCACCGCCGACAGAGAGCGCTCTTTACAATCGACCGTCAAAGCGACCTCAAAGGACCGTCAAAATAGCAATAAAAAACATCTCTGTTTGTCAGCTAATACAATCCATATTATTTATGTGCGGAGGGGGAGGCAGTGTTGCTGCAGCTACTCGTATTTGCATGCGGCCATTATTTTAATGACAACAACATTTTAATTTAACTTTATTTCATTAAGTTCCTGCCTTGCTTCAATTGACTCCGCAATTTAATTCAGCCTCACCGCCGACAGAGAGCGCTCTTTACAATCGACCGTCAAAGCGACCTCAAAGGACCGTCAAAATAGCAATAAAAAACATCTCTGTTTGTCAGCTAATACAATCCATATTATTTATGTGCGGAGGGGGAGGCAGTGTTGCTGCAGCTACTCGTATTTGCATGCGGCCACGCGACCTGCTAAGCCAAGTGTCAATGACGTTAGCTATCTTATGACAGCGCACGCGTACTTGTTTACAAATACGGTAGCGACTGTCCCCTAGGCGCGTAATATACGAAATTTTGCAACAACACTAGGCTGGCGACGTCAAATAGAGCAATGTTAATATTTGCATTAGTTTTATTCGTTCACTTTTCTCACACTCGTGTTTATCTGTAGCCTGTTTCTTGTACTCAGAGGTCTGTATATTGTTTATATATGTGAGGATATATTTGTATGTAAATGTGTGTGTGTATGTGTGTGTGTGTGTGTGTTTTCACTGAACTTCTTACAAAGTAACTAACTACACTCCATTGGTCAGCCACCTAGTATGATGATTTAATGTATCTACTCTAAATGTTTTAATTAAATATCACGTATTTTATAAATAAACAATGAAATTATTTTTTTTTTTTAAAGCTGTTAGGCCGTATAGGCCATTTCAATGTCGAAATAGTTGGTTTGGTTCAATTTTTTGCTTAGTTTTTAAAGAAAGGGCAAAAACTGCAAAATATGTTCGCAGTTTTCAAGTAAGTGATGGTTATAATCGTGATTATGTGGGAGAGTAATGAATTTATTTCAGTCTTTGTGAGGGGAGACAACAAAAATGTGATCGTTTGTAAACATTATTGTGATTTTCTATAACAGTGATGTTTCATAATATGTATTAAAAACACGCTTGGAGCGCTTTTTTGTTGGAGTTTTGGAGTTATTTTCCTGAACCCAAGAAACGCATTATGCCATTTTGACTATCCCTGCTGTGTAATATTCCATCGAGTAAAATCTTCAGGAAACGCCAAAACGCAATTGTCTTTTCAGTTTTTTCTTAGCTCTCCAGACGGACTCTCTCCACCTTGCACCGCAGTGGGAGAATGGATACATGTGTTCGTCACTCTTGAACACATTGACCCACAGATTTACACCCACCCCTGATACCTTCTTCAGTCCCAGAACTTCCTCTCCTTCTTTTCCCTAAAAAGACCCGCCACACAGCCATCCATAAAGATGACACCCTTGTGTATTGAGATAAGACAAAATTTTCTGTCTTATAAAATTTTATTTTAATCAGTGAATAGCAAAGTGATTGTAACAATCTATAACCTACGAAAACCATATTTAAATTAGACCACTCTCTCTCCGCGAGATGTCGCCATTGTCTTTTTTCAAAGGGATCGCATGTTTCATGAATCATCATTTGTTTTCGCTTTCTTGTAAAATTTTTGACTTACAACCCTTTTCTACGGGATGTGCGATATATATCGTGATATTTCCAAAACTGCTGACTAGTGATATTTACAGTTGGGCTTGAACCCCTTGTGAGGTAGGTATAAAAACAAAATAAATAGTCAGTTACATTCTCACAAAGTGGGTTAGTTGAATCGGTTTCGGTTCACATTACATCTGTATAAAGTCCCGCCCCACTTCCCCTGCCGACTGACCGCACGCACATTTATCATACTTCCCAACAATGATTATTACTATTGCCGCTATTGTCAATAGAAGAACGGCCGCGGAGTTAATCTCCCCGTGTTTACACACGCGTTCAGTTTTGGCTGAATGTGATTATGAAATTAAAATGGCAGCTTTCTCACACGGCCCACTGCTCTGCGATACCACTTTGGCGCAGCCGGCGATCTTCTTGGGTGGGGTGGAGGGGGTGGGGGGGCAAACGCGTGGCGGGGCTTACTCTCCTAGATTGCTCGTGGACTCCTGCACTTTGCAAGCAAAACACCACTAGTGATGATACTGATGATGGTTGTGGGTGTGGGAAATAACAAAACGACAATATCAAAGAAAAAAATTGCCGTGTAAGCTACAAAAACAATGGCCCTTTTTTATTTTGTAATTCAAATTAATTAAAATGACGATTCATATATCAAGTCCGAAATTTATAAGAAGTTTATAATTTAAAAACAATTTATTCACCCATATAATCACATGAGGCTAAACGACCCAGCTCACATAGGTCTCATAAAAATCGTTGTATCTTCCTTACTGTCATGGAGAGAAATATGATCTAAACGGCGGCGTTAGAAAAAAAAAACATCACCCATTATCGTTGTTTGTTTTTGGGGTGTTATGCCGTGTTGTGCTACCTCCTTCTTTAGCCGACGTTTCGGACAGCGTTGCAGTGTCCATCATCAGGGCAGATCCGGCAGATCCGTCGATGTGACATCGACGGATCTGCCGGATCTGCCCTGATGATGGACACTGCAACGCTGTCCGAAACGTCGGCTAAAGAAGGAGGTAGCACAACACGGCATAACACCCCAAAAACAAACAACGAAAATGCTTTTGGCCGTGAAAATCTAAAAACGAACCATCACCCATTATGTTCAAATCCTTTTTATTTAGAATAATTTAAAGATGCATCTCTATGAAATCTATGTTTCCGATAGCAATTTGAGAAAATACTAAATTTCGAGAATTATCTATTCATTATTTTTTTTATAAAACTTCCAAAAAATTGCGGTGATAATAAAGTTTATAATTCACTTAACTAAAAAATGTGTGTTTTTATTTTTTTTCAATTAATTTTAGATGAAAAACGTAAGGTGAACCATTTTTTAAGCTTTGTTTATGTTTGTGTTAAAAATGTTAATATTTCATTAACTTTATGTTTATTTCTAATAATAACAATTAAAAGCGTATTCAATTACCTTTGAAAGACAGTTTTCAGTTTTCAGGTACATTCTGAAATATTCCATTTATTTAGATTTTATTACACACCGGAAATTTTCTGACCTTCGCCCGATACCTGATGAGTTATACCTACATAATACGTTTTACGCTACATTCAAAACCTGAAAATCAGTTTCATTTGTGGCCAAAAGGTTCATTCAAGGAGGAATACATCCCTAATGTACGTGACTTTAAAGCAATGACGTCACCCGATGAAATGGGCAAGTTACATGTAAAACATTATGCACATTGCAATTATTCATGTCCGTTGCCCTTTCCTTGCGTTGCCCATAGCCAGTCGCCGTGAAATTGGGGATGTTCCGTCTCCAAATTGGTAAAATCTCCGCGATATTATCCCGGAATTGCAATCATGAATTCACATTTCGTTTGCTCAAACGGACCGCAAGCAAAATTAATGTTTTCATTCCCGCTCTGCTATTCTTTATAGCAAAATGCTGCATTGGTACAAATGTAACCCGAACTTTAAAGCGATATAAAACAAACATAAATATCATAATTTTATTGGAAAAACTTATTAAAGACTTGAAGTAAGATTGTAAAAATGTAGTGAAATTTTTCGCAAAAACGGCGCTATACAAGTCATCCAAATATTATTCTTATTATTTATCACCTTCAGTATTTCACCGTCCTTCACAATTGATAATCCACACGATGACGTACATTTTAGATTAATTAAACACGATTTATTTATTTAAAATGTCTGAGTTTATTATTTGCTACTAATAATAAAACTAATTGAACAGAATAAATATGGGATAAGTTAGCCGAGTTTTTTAAGTAAAACTTATTTAGGCTATTTATATGTTGATAATTCTAAGATTCTGATATTGAACATCCCATAAAACACCATTAAAAAGAATTGCAGGAGAGCAAAACTATTTAATAAATGATGAACAATGTCCCGTCGGAAAGAGATATTAGCAACAGCTGGCGGAGATAGAGTGATCTATCTTAAATACGGTTTTCGTGGGGAATAGATAATCACAATAACTTTACTTTTCAAATATAAACGTTAAATGTAATATTTTGACTTAAAACACTTTTCTGTAGGATTTGAGATATATCGAATAATAGAATATCGACCAAATTGTCGGAAAATAATCAGGTGTGAATGGCTGAATGGTTAAAATCGTTGTATGACAGAGATCCTGGATTCGATTCTCAGCTGCGACCGTTACCTTTTTTCTGTGTCTTTTTCTGATTAAAAAAAAAGATCTGTTGGAAAAAAACAAAAAAACACTTTTTACAAGCCAATTTCATAACGCTAGAGCTCACCGTTTAAGAGTTTTTATTGAGGTTAACAACATCTGTTAAAATTAACAGCATCTCTGCAATCATTGGGCGATTCTGAGAGAGTCTTTAAAAAATCTATATGTATCTATATAAAATAACTATGCAATTTAACTATAGAATATCTTTCTTTCAGAGAAATATTACGAAATAATAATAATAATCCAAAACAATATGAAATAGATAAAATAATATTTGGGGTAGAAATTTGATCTAGGTAATGTAGCAGTAATAGTCTGAGATCGTGAGGTGGTTTTGTGCCGTGCTTGTATACGGTTGTTGGACACGCGTTCGGCTGCCTTTCATCATGCTCCATAGACAAGTAATACGACGAGACATAGATACACGTGTTCCGGGCTCTCAGCAGTTCTCGACTGTAAAACAAATTGTAGCCTAATAAAAATTCCTATATATTTAACTGGCAAAGCCGCAAATTGATTTATTGCTATCAGTGTATATTTATTATTACTTTCTATTCACTTGATGATAAGAAAGTATTGGTAAGTAAAGATTTTTACATAATTAAAAAAGGAGTACATATATTATCTATTTAAATACTATATTAACAAAGGCAATCTGTCTAGAAGGTTAGCATATTAAGCAATAAATAAATCAGCAACATCTTCCAGAGTGGTAGAGAGGTACTATCTGAGAAATGTCTCTGTTGTCCTCTCCAGAGACGTTCGTTATTTATAAGTCCTGGGACCAGTATTCTCCAATTCTACGATATGCTTATTAGAAGACTTTGGTTATTTAGATCACAGTGACTGTTTATCTTTTAAATTATAATTTATAAATATAGTTCGGTGGACTGATGTCCTTTTTAACTGGAAGCTAGGTTTTGTTATATTATTATTGAAGCTTTAGGATTATAATGATTTTACACATACCTTCGGTTACATCTCGTAAACGAGATCATGTGACCCGAAGAGCCCATAAACAACTAAAGTAATGTAAGAACTAATCATAGACTAATTATGATACGTTACACTCAGTATCACCCTTGTGAAAGGTCACCATTTGGAATCGAAACGCTGTTCGTTAAAATAGAAAGATCTATTTTTGGTGGCCATATCTGTAGAGTTGAGACAGGTGCTTCCCAACCTTCCATCTTTACCTCACCCGATCCAGCTTCACAACATAGCTGTTATCATTTGTGAAGTTAAATATTGTCAATTCTCTTGTGGAAAAATTGTAGAGATTATCAAAAATGTACCATTAGAATGAACACCTTTTGGATAGGTTGTTTCACAGAATTTGAACAATTCATCAAATTTAAATGTTAATTTTCAAGTTCTGTGAAAGTTATTTAAAGTTCTGTTATTATATTAATAAGGGGCAGTTACTTCACGGAACTGAAATACAATCAGAACTTGAATACAACTTTCACAAAACCTGAAAATTAACTTCGAATCTGAAATTTGGTGAATCGTTCTATTGCTGTGTTAGTAAATAATAACACTTTCTCAACTTTGAAAAATCTTGAAATCTGACTTGTTAAGACATTAGATAAACAAAAGAATAGCACATTTAAATACAAATATTTGTCTATAATATAGTACATTTAAATACAAATATTTGTCTATAATAATAGCACATTTAAATACAAATATTTGTCTGTTAAACATTGTAGGTAGATACGTTATTGCTTGTCTAAATTCTTGACTTAATCATTTCAAATTTTGAAAATGATACTTAAATCCAAAACAAATCCTAGCTCATAAAACAAGAGTTACAATCGCAGACAGACTCACAACAGTAATTAGTATTTTTGATAAATTAATCAATATCTACCTAAGTGCAAAATTTCCTATTTCTGGACACAAGACTAATTCACAACAAGCTTACAACGGTTAATCTTGTCAGCGAATTGGGTTCAAAAAATTTGAATAATTCATCAAATATTTGAAGTTAATTAATAAAGTGCTGTGATTATTTCAGTTTTATGAAGCAGCTCTCGTATACTGATATAACAACAGAACTTAAATAGAACTTAGACAGATCTAGAAAATTATTTATTTATTTATTAAAAGAATTTTATACATAGTGTAGATATTGTGTTATTTCGTCCGCCATGCTAGGGATGTCCCTGTGTTATGGCGGGTGAATTTTGCAGATTATATAATTTAAGGTAATGAAGTACGTTTACTAATAATATAATAATTAATGATAATGAGGTTTACAGTTAATGCAGCAATGAATTTATGATAATGAAATTTTCATATAATATAGTAATTGATGATAATGATGTTTACAGGTAATATAACAAGGAATTTATGACAATGAAGTTTACAGATAAAATGATAATTGATAGATAAAGTTTACAGATAACAACATGAATTTATGTTAACGAATTAACGAAGTTTACAGATAATATAATAATTGATGATAGTGTAGTTTACGGATAATATAACAATGAATTTATGGAAATGTGGGTTACAGATAATTAATTTCAAATATTTTATGAATTGTTCTAATTTTTTTAAATAATCCATCCATATTCTTGCATTTTGATGGAAAATCGAGTGGTCACACCACGCGCGCTCGGTTCGCTTTGCGGCCGCCGCATACAAAAATGTAATTGACCGATGTAATCAAAAGCTGTATCCCTAGTAGGCAATAATTCGAGAATAATTTGGTAGTAAACCTCCCACGGTGTATTTTGCACCGCGCGTTTAGGCTTTATTATCAAAGTGGTATTAATGTTTAAGGTGCCATATAAAAAGGATTGCCATAAAGGACCACCTGATCGCATCAAAGCATTGAGAGATGAGAACACGAAACATGGTTGTTATTCGAAAAACAATCATAAAATGTAATTACTTATTGATATCGAACTATCAACGTGTTTTCGGCATGCTAAAATCTGACATCAAACTTTGTCCAAAATTTATTACAATTCGAAACTTTGATCGTGTTATGTAATTCCTGAAGTCGCTCATGACCTCCTCTTATAGTTAATTTTTGTTTATTTTTATATATATATATTATCATTCAGTTGAAATTCTCTAAATCGTATTTTATATATGTAAGTGTTACCAAAATAGGTACTTAGCTATTGTTCGGATTGATTTTAAGAAACTCTATCTTTTTACACATTCACTTAGATATCAATTAGGTAGGTATTTATAAATATGTGTACATAATATATTATGCTATTAATTTAGCCGGACAAGGATGAAAAACGATTTAGACAATACTATTAATTTATAAAGGAGAAAGATGAAAAAAAAAACAATTGTCAATCCTCGGCTAACACAAATAATTTTACATTATTTTAAAACTAATTCGATAACCTTATATATTCTAAAAGGCTTTAAATATAATAAATAAAAATGATGTACCTATTTGACCAAAAGATGTTCGATTTAGTTTGAATTGCTACAAAGTTCAGACCATAGCCATTGTAAAATCTAAATGCAACTTCATATCTGCAATGTACGAGTTTATTAATTTTTTTTATATATTTTATTGTCTGAACACTAAAAACTCTCGTTGTCTCTGCATCACGCAGTAAATCATGTAAAATACGAGTATAAACTTATGTAAAAACCCATAATTGCGTTTGTAATTAATTAATAAAATACTAATTAAATGAAACAAATTACTTTGTGTAAACCACTATAATCACATGTTATAATATCTACATGTAATTATAGTGGTTTACACAAAGTAATTTGTTTCATTTAATTAAAATGGTGCCACAAAGTAATTTTGCAAAGATTGAAGAAATAAAATAATAGATTTATGTGGCTAGGGGGGTATTTCACCATCATTTTCATAGATTATACAGCGTCCTCGAGGTGATTTCTCACCAAAACGGCGCTCTACAAATTATCTTCTTATTATTATTATCCATAAGATAACGTATATTTTCGATTTATCAAAAACGATTTATTTATTTAAAAAGTCTAAGTTTACTATACGATAGGAACTTGAACATATGAATAGTGTCTATATATAGAATTAATAAGCCGAGTTTTTTTTACCTGTTGCAAGTAATTATTTGTTGTATATCATTGAAGAAGAAGATAACAATAATAATATAATTTACCAATTGGGCTACTGCGATCTATTATGAGACTGTCGTAAAACGTAAGGTTCTGGGTTCGAGTCCCAGTTGCGACCGTTATCTTTTATTATTTTTCTGTGTCTTGTTCATTTTCATATTTAAAAAAATTTGATTATTATTGTTATCTTCTTCTTCAATGATATATTACATTGATGGGAATAACCTTCAAATGTTAAAAAGAGAGTTTATCTTATAAAAATATGAATTATTTGTTAATTTATTAATATTCGTTAATGTATTAATAGGCTATCGGGAGGATGGTGAAATGCCCCCTAAGGGTAAGTAAGTATGCATGATTTGCAGTGTACCTTCGCTTTCATCTCAGTGACTCACCGGCACTGATCTAGTGATCTGCCAAAAAACGGCTACGAGAAAAGGTGCCGTCCCGCGGCGTGCGCGTAGGTAATGTAAATGGCCCCTAAGTATGAAATATTCATCGGCGCGGAGGGCAGTAGGCAGGAGGCAGGAGGCAGGAGGCAGGAGGCAGGAGGCAGGAGGCAGAAGGCAGAAGCAAAAAGGCAAAAGGCCGGCGGACAGACGGACGTCGGACATGTCAAGTGTCCGGCGGGAAGCGTTACCCGTTAGCGCCAGCGTCATTGGGTGGGCCGGGAGAGACACGAGGAAACGAAAAAACCAAAAAACTAATAAAACTTACCTATGTGCATAATATACTAATATATAGTTTGGCAATAATTGCAACTATATTCTCGGTACATTTGTCGACTGACTACCGTCACGTAATCGACAAAAAGAAAAACATTACTGGTGACGATATCAATGCCTGTTATCAATGTTATGCGCTGCGCACTCACCAATTCTAAGAGCCGTCGGTTTCAACGCTAGATACAGTAAAAATTAAACTCGCTAGTTTTACACTTGTAAGTTTTTTACAAGTGTAAAGCTAGCCAGTTTATATTTTACTGTAGCTAGCGTTGAAACAGGCGGCCCTAGGTTACTAAAAACATTAATGGTGACATAATCAACGCGCACTCACAAATGCTAAGTTACTAAAAACATGACTAGTGACATAATCAACTATTAAAAAACTAAAAAAAAGCTTTTACACCTATATACCTACATAGGTATAAGATACTATCAGTTTGGCAGTAATTCCGAACATATTCAAGGTATATTTTTTTACTCACTATATTCATTGACAAAAAGAAAACGTTACTAGTGACAAAATCAATGCGCACTCACAATTTTCTACTGCATAACACAATTATTCTGACATACGCACATAATTTTTTTACATTAACCTCATTCAGGAAATAATTTCCCTCAGGGCCTGTGTCATCTTTGGTGATGTTGTGTAAAGGTCCTTGGAAAGGATGGAGTGTGCCTGGATCTTGAAGAGGCCTGTTGTAAGAGAAGAAACACAGAGCTCGTAGAAAGGACCCGTTTTATATGTACACATAATATATATACTATAGAGTTCGACAATAATTTCAATTTTTTTTTACTCACTACCGTCATTGACAAAAGAAAAACATCACTAGTGACATAATAAATTTCCTACTGCATAACACAACTCTGCTAAACAAGTAGGTACACTCACACAAGAGCCTGAGGAAATAATTTCCTTCAGGGCCTGAGTCATCTTAAGGAATGCTGTGTGCCGGGTGTTTTTTGGAAAAGTTTTAAGGAGTTTACCTGGGACTTGATTACACCCATGTTGTAGGATAGAGGAAATATAGCCGAGCTCGTAGAAACCACCCATTCTATGTACACACTTTTACACCACTTACTTTTTGAAGCAAATACTTCTTTACGCACGCTTGACTTGTGGTAAACTGGCGAATGTGTAACGAAAAGTGAAATGCGTTGCGAGGCGAACGGGCTCATTGTAGAAGAAGTAGAAAATTAATATATGTATATACATGTATATATTTTATACATATAAACATATATATATGGACATACATATAGATGGATCTAAAGAAGTATTTACTTTAGTCGTGTGGTCTAAAGCACACTCGTTTTTTTTTTAATATTATATTATCCTGTAATTTCTCACATATCTGAAATTTAGGCACACGTGATCGAACGCCACACAATCGAGACTGATAATATGACATCGATATATTTTGTTGATTTCATTTAATGTTGTTTATAACGAACCTAATGCAGCCCTGTCTTATGGGATCTGACGAATTGCATCCATTGATTTTGGACTGGATCCTTTGGAATGGGGTTTTTAGAAACAATTTCCAGTCAAAACTTAAAGAATTGCCTCAACGTGACCGACCAATCGAATTCCTCGGACTCGGACCAAACTGCTTGTGACGTTTTGCGCATGGCCTTTAGCAAGTTCACCTTGAAACATTACGCTTAGATATTTGAACATGAAAGCTAAGAATATATCCTCAGATAGTTTAGTTCATGTAAACGGTTATCAGATACAATAAAAAATATGGAAAGTACCTAATATCAGAAGACAGAAGGAAAAAAATGGAGTGGGATGGATAATATTGTAGTATTTTCAAATTAAATAAAACAAATGGTCCCAAATGCGTCAACCCTTAGTCCGTGGGAATATGGCGCCCCCAATCAAGGAGCGTTTTTTTTTTTAAAGACAAGATAATGTGTCAAAGGTGAATTTTTTGTGGGTCAATTTTTTTTTTTTTATAATTAAAACTCTCTTTTTAACTTTTAAAGGTTATTCCCATTAATGTAATATATTTGAAGAAGAAGATAACAATAATAATAAAATTTTAATTATGAAAATGAACAAGGCACAGAAAAATAATAAAACATAATGGTCGCAACTGGGACTCGAACCCAGATCTCACGTCTTACCGGGATGGCGCTCTACCAACTAAGCCATTGCGTCCATTATAAAACCGCCGTAATTGTCAAAGCCATATATAGGTGTTCCACATAAATAAAATGGGATATATTTATCTAGGTAACAAGTACGTTCTTTGAACACTGAAAAATGAAAAAGGTAGCTACCGATAATATTGAAAAATAAAAACATAAGTCGAAGATGATATTGTTAATTCTAAAATTTGAAATATGACTTTGACAATTACGGCGGTTTTATAATCGGACGCAATGGCTGAATCGGTAGAGCGCCGTCCCGGTAAGACGTGAGATCTGGGTTCGAGTCCCAGTTGCGACAAAAATTTCCACAAGATAAGAAACTGAATAATGCGTTTATTAAGTTTTGAAAAAGCGGTCCAATATAACTGGGGCATGTTGTGAAGCTGAAAAAGGTGGGGAGGGGATAAAAATGAAGAGGAAAGTTGAAGTTAGTAGGTACCTGGCTATTCAGAATTGGTCACCAAAGGTGGCTAACGGCTACTTTGATTATGAATGGCGGTCTTTAAGACGACACAGACTTTACCAATCTTAAGCATGAAGCAAAAATACATATTTAAATACAAAAATAATACAGGAAGCTCTGAGGAAAATTGATTTTTCAGATCTCGAAAACGCTGATTTCGGAGTTACATAGGGAACTTCTTAAAATATTTTGAAAATACTTCAACGACTTCACGGCCGGCGTAGTCCAGGGGCAAGGCTTTGGACTACCATTCCGAAGGACGCGGGTTCGAACCCGGCGTTTGCAAATGCATTTTATTTGATTAATTTGTGTTTACACAATTGCACAATTAATTAATTAAAAATAATAAATGCTGTATTCGCGGCACGTTCCAGAGTGTAAGATACTTTTAGTATCTCCCTGGTGTAAGACCACGATTTAGAATTGAAACGTTACTTGAAATGGCTTTAGCCGTGTTTATCACAGGTACCTCCCCACCTTCCTTTCCCCATCTACATCCCTTCCCCGCTTACCTTCAGCTTCACAACATACCAGAATTTGGGATGCTATAGTCTCACTGGCTCCAGACGGAAGCAGTTAAGACTCGTGTGAGGTGTTCAATGAAATTCAAATTTTACGTTAAAGCAAAATATATCTAGATCAAAAAAAAATGTGCATTATTTTATAAAAAAACGAGAATTTTTTACTTAATATACTAAAGTATCTACTCGTGGCGCGATATATATCAAGTACATGGATAATCTACACCACCTTTGTCCGCCATTACGATCAAGTATCCCCCCGCCACCGCTGCCCCCGGCGTTAGTTACAAAATCATGGGGTTAATAAAACAAGCAGTCGTTCCCTATTACCCCGAGTACCGATCTCGCCACCTTCCCCGGAGCAGTACCCTAGCACAGTGCGCGCCACCCACCTATGCGCTCCTGGTACGAGAAACAATAATAATTTGGGAGAACTGCTGACCAATCGCGATACCGCTTGCATAACTTTAACGGGTGATGCACAAACTCACCCCACGCTCCCTAAATTCAACAAATTTAAGTGCGTTCGTTAGGTTATTTTGTATATACGCGACTTACTTACGAAGTGCGTTATTTCGCATGAACTAATTCAAATTAAAATCACAACAAATTATGTTTTTAACGGTGTATCCTACAAAACTATCAATGTTAAGAGGGTGTTATCAGAGAATATCGGAAATTTGTCATTTTTAAATCAAATTCTAGACGTATTGACACTTTTTTCCAAAAAAAAAAAACATAAATTTATTACGAAAGATTATTATTTTACCTGGTAAACGCATTTTTTAAATTTTGAAAAACTAAGTTAATTTTCAATACACTAAGGTTAAACCGTTGTCGTTGGCAGATTTGTACAACACAAATTTCAAATCATATAATCATACAGCAAAATAAATCAAATCATAATCTAGTAAACACACTTTCAGAATTTTAATTTTTTACTTATATTAAAATCATTAAAAAATAAATCCGAGAACATGTTTCGTAACGAAAATACATCAGTTTTTCTATTTATTTATATACAAAGTAAAATATTTCAGATTTTTTTTTACACGCTTATTTTGTTTAGACATTATTGAAAAATCATAAATACTTATGATAAAAAAAATATATACAAGAAGTAAACGATATTTAATAATTTATCATCGTGCGTTTTGAGCATTTTATTGCTTACTTGAATGTAGGTATATATTAAAGCAAGTTTGAATGAAATAAATCTATATAAAAATTTTAATTTAAAAAATTTGATACCGGGAATAATTGATCTTTCTCTTTGAAACCTCCCTGTACAGTTGCAAGTATTTTTTAATATTTATTCTCAGCCGCTGGTCAATGGCTCTTACGTTATTGGTTCTAATTTAATTAAATAAAAATTCAACACTTATTATGTGTAAAACAATGAGTTTTATTAATTTATTTACCGACCGGTTGCGCTTTACGGGACCGCTTGTTTCATCAATCATCATTTGATTTTGCTCTCCTGTAATTTTTTTTGTCTTACGACCTTTTTCTATGGGATGTGCGATTTTAAACATGCTATAAAATAATACAAGGAAACATTACGGTCCGGTACATTGGTTTGAAGTTATGAAATATCCTCCTAGTGACCCAGAAAACATCAACATTTTGTTTAATTCACAAATGTTTTTGTGCATTATAATTGTTTTGTTGATGTTTATGAATAATCAGAGTTGTAACAGATAAAGTTCACTTATACATGTAACTGCATACTTAACTCACATTATGATTTTTCGGAGATGTCTGGCTAATCAACTGGTTATGATATTCCAAAATATTGAATCCATGTTAAAGTGTAACCAAGTGATTAGAGCGCGTACCAATCAGAGGCGGCTCGCATAATCTCATCTTCCGGCACTTTCGTACTTCGGACAATATCCACCGCCCCGTGTACACACTGTCCGCAGTGTCCATGCGGCTAAAGCAATATACTCAGTACTCGGTCCAGTGTAGTGCAGCTCCGCTTACCCAACTCATCCTCTGCGTTCTACAAACGACAACGTGATGAAATAACTAAGGAATTTGCGGCGATTCGTCACCGTGAAAAGAGTTTAAAATTTTAATGTAATGCATAACTTATAAACGTAGAACTGTTATCTTGGTAATAAAATTACACGGAACCCACGCAAAAGGATAGTAGGTATTATATTTAGTCAAGTTTGTTATTATAACCTGTTTGAAACTACATTCCGTGCTGTTGTACGCATGTACTACTTCTGATAAAAGCTTAAAAACTTTCAATCAAAACCATCCATAACCATAACCATCTGCTAAAAAACAAACAATCAAAACCATCCATAACCATAACCATCTGCTAAAAAACAAACAATCAAAACCATCCACAACCATAACCATCTGCTAAAAAACAAACAATCAAAACTATCCATAAGTCCGAGAATAAATATACTACTTACAACTGAATCAGTATATTAGATATAAATTAATCGAACTAAACCATTACATAGATGCAACAATTAAGCCGAAAAAGACCTTTACCTATTTATTTTTCAGTATCTTGTTCTTTTTCACATTTTCGTTTAGATTTTTTAACGTTATCTTCTTCTCCTGTGATATTATATCACAATGATGGGTATAACTTTCAAAAGTTATCATGACAAGAGTTATTCCAATAAAATTTAATCAGTATATTAGATACAATTGAATGAAGCTGAATTAGAATGTGAGATATAATAATCATTATATTACATTCAAATTAATCATTATATTAGATACAACTGAATCAATCTGAATCAGTATATTAGAAACAACTGAAACAAGTTGAATCAGTATTTTAGGTACAATTGAATCAAGCTGAGTCAATATTTTAGAAACAACTGAATCAAGCTGTACGTTAGATACATCTAAATCAAGCTGAATCATTATGTATTTTAGATGTCATCGAATCTTGCTGAATCAATATATTAGACACAACTGAATCGAACTGAATCAGTATTTTAGATACAACTGAATCAAGCTTAATCAGTATATTAGATAAGCTGAATCAATATGTTAGGTAAGCTGAATCAAGTTTAATCATTATATTACGTACACATGAATAATGCTGAACCAATACATTATATACAACTTAATCCAGCTGAATCAGTATATTAGAAACAACTGAATCAAGCTGAATCAGTGTGTTAGATACAACAGAATCAAGCTGAGTCAATATTTTAGAAACAATTGAATCAAGCTGTACGTCAGATACATCTAAATCTAGCTGAATCATTAGGTATATTAGATACAACTGAATCTTACTGAATCAATATATTAGATACAACTGAATCTTACTGAATCAATATATTAGATACAACTGAATCGAAGTGTATCAGTATAACTGAATCGAGCTGAATCATTATTATTAGATTCAGGCTGAATCAGTATATTAGATGCAAATGAAACAGTACGTCAGATACAACTGAACCAAAGTTCGTCCTCTACAGCGGTTAGATCCAAGTATGGTCCACTTCCTCCATTTAATTGACACCCCACGACAAGTCCAACCTTCCACACACCCCCCGAAAGTCAATTTCTCTCATGAATATTGCAGTCCCTGGTGGCGCGGGATGTCAGCGGCTAAGTGTCGGGATTTTTACCCCGAGCGACGCCAAACATGGCATACCCCAAGAAGTAGACAAAACTGGAGTTCATTAAAATGTAAGCATGATGAAGTGTGTCGCATTTTACTATTGCATTAGAAGGTGGCTGCCTATTTTTGTAAGCATTTCAAAGATTTCTGAACTATGGGTCTTGGACCAACGAATTCTATTTGATCCTTTTACACCCGTATTATAGATTTCTTGTATAGAGTATATTTTGTGATTGATAACACGTTAACAATTTATTTATAATAACTTTAACTAATTAATCATCTATCTTCGTAATGTATTTTTTCTATGGTATCTATTTGTCAATACGTGTGTCTTTTGTTTTTTCTTAAGAAAACATCGGTGGTGTACACAAAGTAACTTGTTTTCATTTAACCTTAACTTGAAAAATTTTGGTAGACATAATTAAAGGTCGTAAGTCAAAAAAGAAAGTTTTACAGGAGAACGAAAACAAATGATGATTGATGAAATAAGCGGTCGAAAAATCGAAAAGAGAAACTAGCGACATCTCGCGGAGATGGAGTGATCTTACTTAAATATGGTTTTTGTGGGGCATTGACAATCACAATCACTTTACTATTCAGAGATAAGAATAAAGTAGTATAAAACAGAAAATTTTCTCTTACGATCTTTTCTACGGGATGTGAGATTTTTGTACTTTAATCTGAATTGTTTTTAGACCTCAAAGCGATATTTTAGTAGTAAGGAAAATAACATGACACAACAAATTTTTTGTACTTTTTAAAAATTCCATAGTGTAACACAAATAAATATAAAGTTAACGTAAAACAAAATTAAAATGCTAATGGATCCCAGAAGAAGCGTCATCTCTCTCTCTCTCTCTCTCTCTCTCTCTCTCTCTCTCTCTCTCTCTCTCTCTCTCTCTCTCTCTAAATTAGCTGCATTACCTAGCAGAAAAAATAAATGCAGCGAAGAAGATTGCCAACTATTTATTATAAACTCCTTGAATTCTGAAATAAATATTCCAACCCACCCATCGTACATATACAGTATGTTACAGACAGTACTTGACTTATCACTCTTATCAGTAATTCCCGACATTATTTGGAATAAAAGTTTCCGGAAGAATCGATATTATAGTCACCGAGATACCGTATGAGATGATAATTGCAAAGATTCATTCAAAATGACGCCACAAAGTGATTTTGCGAAGTTTGAAGAAATATTAATTCCAATCCTTGACAGAATGATTATTCCTTGGAGTTATTGTTCCAAAGTGTCACATGTAAGTAATATTGGCACATAATGTCAGATAAATCAGGTAGACGGTAAGTAGGTAGAATGAAGATATTTTTTTTTTATTAATTTTTTTTTAGTAATTTTTACACATTATAGTTTACAAATTGACAATTAATTGCGTACAATTTTTTTTTACAGTTTGATGTAACTCCTACAATACATCTTAAACCTTCCAATTGGTGCGGATTTCTGGCAGCGTTTTATAAAATTTCATCCCTTTGTACAGTAAACTAATCTGTGTATTCGCTTTGTCCTTTTTTGTAGCCTGATTTCCTTTCACGTTCTTGTGTTATGTCTGTGTATGTCCTTGTTGTTGGTAACAGGTTGTTTACTATTTTATGGATAAATATCACCGTGTTACAGGTCAGCATCTGTTTCACAATTAGCCAATTTAGTTGAACATTATATTTACTTTTGAAAATCTATTTCGCCAGAGTATTATTCTCATTGCCCTGTTTTGGAGAATTTGAAACTTATTTTGTTCTCGTTAAGATACCTATAGTTGCGTCAACATGACAAGTGATTTATTTTTTGTATGCATAACTTATACGTTTTTTATCTACTTCTGACTTTTACGTCCAGGTTAAACCTTCCCCACAGGAAAAACTTAACCCTTCCACACACTTTTCCACAAATGATCATCTTAGTCAATCCATGCTATGCAATTGAATATAATAAATACAAAACAATACAAGAACAACACGTCAATTCACCAGAGACCAAATGGGAAAATAATTGACGGTCTTAGAACGGGAGATCTACCTAGTTGGACAGTCAAAATGTCAATACAATGTAAAAGAATTTTTGTTATAACAAAATAAATAAATAAATAAATAAATTCACCGACTCCAGATATTTTCAAATCGTCTCGGCTTGGTAGAACTCCTAACTGGACCGATAAATTCTACTAGTGATCCCTCAATAAAAATATTTAAAAAATCTTTCGTAATCCTACATGTATTTAAAGTGATATTTGTATTTTTATGTATAAAATTATTATTACTACTGCAATTCGTCTATAGATACAGCCGTAGTGCAATTGCATTAAATATTCTCCACGAAAACATTTTTTTTCAGCGAGCACAATTTGAGTGCACTAAGTGTAACAGATTTCTATTATTAGGTATTACTGCCTCCCCCACTTGATCGGTGACGTTTAGTCAAAGTGCCATTATTCCCGGTCGGAATTCGCGTTCGCATTTACTATTTACCATTATTTGCCATTTGCTTGCAACACATTTACGCGGCGCGAAATAACAGCCATTGCAAATGCGAAATTTTGCGTCAGTCAAACGCAGTGATTGACACTGCCAATGGAAAACATCTGCAATGAAATATTGTTGACGACCCGATGTCAATACGGCACAAATTTGGTAGCTGATCATTACATGGACCTTATACAATAAATTGTTATACCGTATTAATATAATTCATATTTTATTGGAATAATTTTTTAGGTTATATCCTTCAATGTAATATATAAAAGCTAATGGGTGTTCCGCATAAATGAAATCGGATATTATGTTTATCCGACATACTATCTAGATTTGTGATCTAAAAGGTAGAAGCTAAAAATATGGGAAAAACGAGTGTGCTTTAGACCACACGACTGAGGTAAAACTTCTTTAGCTCCATCTATATGTATGTATATGTTTATACGTATAATATACATATATTAATTTTCTACAAATATTTATTTAAATTTATTATCGTTCGCCTCGCCCGATCACATTTTTCGTAACGCTCTCGTCATGCATTTGCCAGCTTTCTCCCCAAGTTAAGCGTGCGTATTTATTCGTTTTACTTCAAAAATTAGTTGAGGATAATGTTTTGATTTCTGAATTTGAAATATAAAATCGACAAAAGCATTCGGGTAAGACAAGAGTTCCCGGGTTCGATTCCCAGTTTCGACCGTTACCTTTACATTTGTTTTGGGTCTTGTTCTTTTTCATGTTTCGTATTGATTCATTAATACTAATCTCCATCAACAATTTCAGAAATTTTGTATTTTCCTAGAATAATAAAAACCTATGTTCAGCATTGTTTTGAACGCAGACTTCCCAGTAAGTAGGTACCTAATTCTAATTCTGATACTAAAACTCACTTACTTGCATACATATAGCTACCTACTTTTAGTGTAAATTTTATTTTTTCAATATTATTATTATTTTTTATGTTTTATCTTTATTTTTAATTATACCGCAGAGACCCAACTGCTCTCCTGTGGAGCCAGCGAAAATTTTGATATCCCCAATTGGGGTATGTCGTGAGGCTGAAGGTAGCGGAAAGAGATGGGGGAGAGGAAGGTGGGAAAGTACCTAACTATTTAGATCTGGTCACTAAACACGGCTAAAGCAATTTCAAGCACAATTTCAATTCTAAATGGTGGTCTTACATCAAGGCGATACGGCGAGTATATTCCTCTCTCAAACGTGCCTCAAATATACATACATTTTATTTTGAATGAATTAATTAGTTATCTTATATACACGGAATTTCCACTCAATTTTTCAGTAATTTCACCCTCCATGAAAATGTAAATAAATATTACTTTCGTGTATTACGAACACTCCCTAGTTACCACATAATTTGAAGATGAACTTTCCTAAGTAATGATTAATTTTTAGATCCCAAAAAAAAATGTTTGTACAAATGATGTTCATTAATAATATAGATGTACCGTTTTCCGCACGGTTCCGCAATGTACAAATAAAGCAAAAACATATTGCGTAAATTAATCAATACAAATGCTATCGGTTTCACTTGCCACGAGGAATAATCATTATTCGCCCCACGGTATTTCATGACATTTCCGCAAAACGTATGCAATCGCCGCATTTAAAATGTACTGGTCAATTAAACAGCAGTCGCATCATCCCCCCGCGGGTGATAAACGACCCTCCCTTCCCCCCTAACCCTCCCTTATTCCCTTCGCACAGTTATTATTTGCCGGACCTACCGAATACCGTCATACTGGAAGGTAGTTAGCAGTACATTACTGGCCAGTGAATTAACTGCCAGATTTACTCAGTGCCATTTAACCGTAGGTTTACCTACACCTAAATGGATTTGTAAATAGTTTTGCCATGCCTGTTTGAATTTCAAACAGTTGTTGTTGATTCTTAACGTAATTGTAAAGAGCTTGATAACATGATCGCCCTAGAATTTTATATTATAATGTATTACCTTCCTTCAGCTTATAAATACGATTATTTATCAATAGATTTTTTCAAATGTATGCATCTTGTTTATTTAACATTGATTCTATTGAGTAATGGGTCACTACATTCAGGCGCATAAAGCGTATAATATTAAATTAAAAAATTAAATCATTGAAGAAGAAGAAGATAATAAGATAATAATCTTAATGAAAATATGAAAAAGAACAAGACACATAAAAATAAATGATAACATTTGAAACTGCGACTAGATCTCAGAACCTCTTATATTACATCTTACAGGAATAACCTTCAAAAGTTATTAAAAAACAGATGTTCTAATAAAAAAAAAATTAAAAAAATACGAGTGTGCTTTAGACCTCACGATAGAGGTTAATACTTTCTTTTTAGCATCGAATAAAACCATTCCAATCATCGGTGTATAAGAATCTGTATTGAAGATTCGTTTGGATTTTTACCAATCATCGTGACAAATCAGTCGCTGCACTGAGTTCACACACTCTCAACGAAAATTTGATTAATTTTATTGTGGTAATTTCGCTTAGAATGGGATTGTTGATTTAATTCTTATAAAGTTTAAAATAAAACTTTTTGCAGGTTCTAGTTCAGCAGGATTTTCAATAAAATTCTAATCGAAAAAGTGATAGTTATTAGTTAAATTTTAACGTTTAATATTTGAGAAACAACAACACAACTATTGTCAGCATACATGTCAACACCCATTCCAAACGTCATTACTATGGATTTGAGCACCCGATATTACGACTCTCATAACGCTGTTATTTCCGTAACTCATTCGCCAGTTTACCCCTCAAGTCAAGCGTGCGTAAAGAAGTATTTACTTCAAAAATCAAATATTAAAATTCAAATTAGATAATTTAATCACTATATTTAACACATTTGATGTAACTTCGTTATGTTCAACATTGAGAATCTGATGCCCATAAAGTTAAGGAATTGTGGCAACATCGGTTACATGTATTTTGAACACGATGCTCTTGTTTTAGATTTTTTTATAAAGAGGCACTGTGCACTGTATCTTCATAGTCCAACACTGAGACTGAACGTAATTATACACTGATATAAAATCTGTACCTATATCCAACATTCCTTTATAGGTTAAAATCACATACGGTTCAAAAATCAAAAAGTTGTATTAAAAAGTTTATATGCACGTCGATTGCGTACACTTACCCCGTGTGCGGGGTAAGTATTCGCATTCCATAGCGTAGGTGTTCGAACCGCGAACAGTTGCCCCCATTGCAATTATCACACTTAAATTGCCCCTTATCGTATAGTCTGTGCAGTTCTCATGCCACCATGCGCAGAGTGGCTTCACTGATCCCAACAATATCTTTTTGCAGTTACAATCTGCTCTTGGGAGACTTGACCACTGACCTCTCCGGGTACAGTACACACGCGGCATATTTCACTGTAAAAAAATAACGAGAATTGAAATATTTTGCTACAAAATCAATTTTGTGTAGAGGGGTAAGTGTTTGCACCATCCTACTGCGTATGCTTACCCCAGCACACTTATCCTATCATACTAAAATTCAATAAACTTTAAATATCAAATTAGTTCTTTATTAGAATAACCACTTTGCAACCGTGTAACTAACAATATTTCACCAAAAAATATGATTAACCACATCGCTCTGACACTGTTGGTTACACAATAGCACACATCAGAAATGGTGATGAAAATTTTAAGAAATAAACGAAAAAAAGTAATTTACCTACCAATTTTTATTTTCAAATTAGGATTCACTGTACACTTGTCCTGCTTCAATGCGGCTCAAGACGATCTTGTCTGCTGCTGTCATCTGAGTTTGTTTGAGCGAGATCCAACCTAGACCTCTCCAGCTGAACTCTCTTGACCCATCACCCTATTATACAGCAGTGGGAGGGATGGATTAATACATCCTGTATAATATCATCATTAATACGTCACTCCTGGAGACACTACCTTCAGATTCCTACCCACCTTTCATACCATCCTTCCCAAAACTTTCTCTCCTTCCTTTCCCTAAAAAGACCCATCACACAGCAACCCCAAAGACGACATAGGCCCTGAGGGGAATTGTTTTATATCAAATCCACAAAAAATAAACAAATAAACAACAAAGCTTGGTCATAAAGTCATTTTTTTTATCTACCAAGAGAACCCCCCCAAAACAATGCCGTGTAGTAAACCATAAAAATCATAATTCGCAATTTGTAACGAAGCATTAAAGCAATTTCGCATTCAGTCAACTTTTACGGAGTCATAAATAATATTAGCGGACGGTTGGAGTGACAAATTTATACTCATTAGTGTCCATTGTGAAATAACGTATGTGCATTTAGTGGTCGCCACCGGGATTGGGACATGTGTTGCCCGGTGGAACACCTTTTGCTTGACTTATTACTGTCTCTGCTATGCTCTGCTTGACTACGCGCTCCGTGTTCAATTAGCATGGCATAGAAAGCGGAACTTATAAAATAATCATCTTTCTTTTTCTTCTTTTTATTTATTTATTTATTGTTTGAAACATTTACAGAGTGTTAACAATATTATTACATTACTGATATTGCCTTTGGAATGTGCACAGATAATAACACTCGATTCAAATTGTTCACAGCATGCGTAATCAAGTTTTATTTTTTATATTCTAGTAGTAAAAAAAAACAGAAATAATAATAATCAAAATGAAATTTAAAACATGAGATATAAAAACATACCTACAGAGAAAGAAAATAAAGAAAAAATATGAAACAAAAACTTATTTTTATATATAAAGTTATTTTTTTTAATATGTGAATGAAGTCCCAAATGATCTGAAACCAGTGAGACTATGGCATCCCCAATTGGGGTATTTTGTGAGGACGAAGGTAAGTGGGGAGGGGAAGGAGATGGGAAAGAGGAAGGCTTAGGAGTACCTGGCTACTCAGATCTACTCACCAGCTATATATTATATTATATTAATTCTATATCTACATATATAAAGAAGTGTTCCAGTGTGGCTTTGGATTTTTGACCAATTCCGAGCAAGGTGAAATTTTGCACTCTTAACCTTAAAAGCATGAAAAGGTCTATAGTCTATGAGATTTCTAAAAACCACCCCAAACACTTCTCTCACACCTTAAAACAGAATGAACGGGTGGGAACTCCGGGTGGTTTAGCTATTTTTTAATATAAAAATCATCGATTTTATCTATCTCATCTATTACCGTGCTGCTAGAACGAGATGCAGAGCGTTTCACGTGACCCGCTAGGCTATACCCAACTACTTTGTTTATCATCTTACGTTTTTTTTATTTAACAAACAATAAACTAAAAAGTAAGATGAAAAAATATGTTTTTTGTTTTAAAAATATATTTTTTTAAATAAGGTCAGAAAAGTGAAAAAGATAGAAGAGAACAATTTAGAAATTAGATAAGAGAAATAAGATAAGAGACATTGATTTTTTTTTCTTAAATCATTCATAGCATCAACTGGCCCTAATTAGATAGACGAAAAATGTTCGCGATATGAAAATAAATTGTCAATGACACTAAAAACTAATGAAATAGACGTACATTGAATATTATAATGGCGTCAATACTCGTAAGAAAAAAATTGTCAGGTTTGTAGTAGTTAATTTATTATAGGCATTTACCGATGCTCCAAGTTTTTAGATAGCCAATTATCTTCAGAAGGCAAACGGAAACCTGTATGGATTATTAAACTTTATTGCGAATCGTGGTGTTGTTATAGATCACAAATAGTCTAGTTTTAATAAATTATTTGTGTTACTTATTACTTATTAGTATCACGTCGCAATAAGTAATTGTGAATCTATTCTTGGTGGGAAAAAGGCCAAATGAAAAATTATTTTACTTTTCCGCATACCATCTTGAATATGCATGACACGTGTTGTTTGGTCTCTTTTTGATGCGATATTTTATTCATATTTGTCATATTGAATCCGTTCAACATCGGTTCAAGAGGCCATTACTTATATAATGAAAATGAACTAGCGCTAAACTTTTCTTCTTTAGAAGACCGCCGGAAAAAAATGATCTCAATTGTATTATTGATTCACTTACATTACCACAACTCATCCCTTTTAATATAGCTTCCCGTAGACTCAGAAATAATTAACTGCTCTTCCTCAATAAACACTCGACTAATTATGAATATTTTTCATCATTGTCCAGAATGTGTAGACTGGTCAACTCAAGTTATAACCTTGGTGTCTTTGGTATAAGGCTAAATGATTTTTGTTGATCACTAAACAATTGAAGGTATTTTTGACTTCTAGCTACGTCTTGACTTGTCACTTCTTTTTTATTTATGTTTATCTCTGTTTTTTGTCTTGTTTTCGTATACAATTCTTTATTCTTATAATTTATATTTTTTTTAAATGTTCGTGTTATTATTTTATAAATTGGACCTTAGTCCGTTAATATATAAATAAATATCCACCTTTTTACCTACTATATAAAACATGTGTATATAGAAAATATTATCGTGTAGATAGGTATAACAACGCTTTTTCTTTAGGGGGTCCTGTGCTGAGACTGACTAAATTTATTTTCTTCTGTCGTTTTTAGAGCTATTTTTAGAGTTCTTTCAATGACCTCCCTCCGTCAGACTTTAATCCTTGATTTGTATTCAATAACTTTTCTGTTCATTTTATATGTGGGGGAAGGATGTTGTGGAATTTTGTTGCAAATATACCTAAATTCCTATGTTATTTATTTGTTTGAATATTATTTTATAATTTGGAATGTTTCTAAGTCATGAATGTATTCACTGCAGTGTGATGGATACGCGGTCTTGTGAAGGGTTCCTTATTTTAGAATAGTTTAAATCGTATGTATGTACATACGTTTTTAGATTTTCAAGGCCAAAAGCATTTTCGTTGTTTGTTTTTGGGGTGTTATGCCGTGTTGTGCTACCTCCTTCTTTAGCCGACTTTTCGGACAGCGTTGCAGTGTCCATCATCAGGGCAGATCCGGCGGATCTGCCGGATCTGCCCTGATGATGGACACTGCAACGCTGTCCGAAACGTCGGCTAAAGAAGTAGGTAGCACAACACGGCATAACACCCCAAAAACAAACAACGTATGTAGGTACTTCAATATTAATATTAAAATTGACAATAGGCGACATTTTTAGTTTTTGGCGCTTTTCAATCGAAAAGTGTGAAGTAGATTAAATCAACAGAAATTGATATTCGTTGAAAGTTTTTTTTTCTAGTTTTCCTGTTTACATCGCCAAAAAACCTGTTTTATTTTATTTTTCGAAGTTCATGCTCATAAATTAAAATGTTTAACGATCATATTCTAAAGTGCTTAATTTTCCACATTATACAATAAAACTATAACCCAAAAAGGGCTTTGTAAGTAGGAGATTTTTGGACTTCAAAGCATTTTTTTAAGCCTGATTTTTTTTGACTTATAAAAGGTCTCACAATTACATGCGAAGATTTCAACTCGCAGTATTTAATTAAATTATCTAACATATTATTTCTAAGCCATCAAATTTTCAAACCAAAAACACAAGACACTTTCATTTTAATCAACCTTAAATAACGTTTTAAGTTAATTTTCACTCGAAGTAAGCGAAACACTTACAAAGTTCTATCTCTTCAATGTATCTGTGGTATACGTCTACAAACAAAATAATGTTTATTATCTCCTAGCGCTGGGGTTAGGTAGGGTGGTTCAAGCAGAACCCATAATAACAACGAGGTTAAGATGAATCATTCTCCCAACATAACACATGTAGAGTCGGAAGGAAACACCACAACACAATACAGTGCGGCGGTCAGCGAATATGCCCCGTGACCGTTTGTTACACTAAGTGCGGCGGCCGACCGCTTCCGCCCAACCCACCCACCCACCCACCGCCCACAAATAATTGCATTAGATCCTCCCACACACTTAGCTGACTTATATTGCGTCCACAATAACTTTGACCGCTGGTCAACCGCTCAGTGATCGCTCTTTGGTCTTGCCGACCAAATGATCTTCTTGTTTTGGTAGTTTTCGATAGAAATGTAGATTTTATAACTTTCTTTCGCTTTATTTATTTGTTTATGTCTTGACTAGTTTCACATTTTAACGGACATCTTCAGACTTAGAATTAATTAAAAACTCAATCTGTTGTAGTAATATGTAGGGTACGATTTTAATCAACGGTTTCTGAGCATATATGGTGTAGAAAACGTAGATGTCATTTTGCTGTCCAATGATATTCTTTTTCAATAAACAAATAAAATTGATGTTTCTATAAAAATTAAACACTTTTATAGTTATTACGGGCAATATAGTTATTATAGCATGCATGCTGCGCATATGTTTGAATATTGTTAGTTATTTTCTTTTTTTATAGAGAAACCTCACAAGAGTCCCAACTGCTCCCTTCTGGAGCCAGTGAGACTATGGCATCTCCAATTGGAGTATGTTGTGAGGCTGAAGGTAAGTGGGGAAGGGAAGGAGATGGGGAAGAGGAAGGTGGGAAAGTACCTGGCTATTCAGATCTAGTCACTAAACACGGCTAGAGCCATTATTAAGCAACGTTTCAATTCTGAATGGTGGTCTTACACCAGGGCGATACTGAGAGTATCTTCCACTCTGGAACGTGCCGCAAATATAGTTTATATTATTTTTATTAATTAATTGTGAAATAACACAAATGAATCAAATAAAATTTATTTACGCACGCCGGGTTCGAACTCGCGACCTTCCAATTGGGAGTCAAGTGTCTTACCACTCGACCACGGACGGTCGTCATTTTTTTCTAGTTATATTCAAATTATATTATAAAATATACTTATCAGTGTCTAAATATATTATAAATCAACGATATATAAAACTACTTAAATATTTGTACGAGCTCTGGCTGGGACTACTTTATAATACCTAACTAATAGAAGTGCTGTAATTGCTTCATAATGCTTTATTATTATATCTTTTCTTTCTCTGTACTACACACTTCAGCCGTCCAGTTGATTATCTTATTATCATCCCCGAAAAATCGAAATAATAGTCAAGTATGTAAAAATGTACACTCTAGCAGGTACAGTTCTAAGATAACTGATTGTGACACTAACCTTAAACATCCCGTAAAATTTATATGAATACTTACGCATATACATATAATATGAATACTCATTATTTACGTTATCTCAAAAATGCTGAATCAATTTCGATTTGAATGTGTTTAAATTAAAAATCAAAATATCAGCGACATGTTCATTGTCCAGTCCATGTGGGTACATAACAGAATTGAACACAACAATTATAATTGTGAAATAATTCATTCCATTCTTCGGAAAAACATTCCCTTGTATGTAGGTATATGCCCGTATTTTCATATAATTGTTTTCTAGGGTGATACCTAAGTAGGCAACTACTTCATTATTTGGTGTTACGTGAAATTATCTTCATTATTCTGCCAAATAATCAAGTAGGCATTAAAATTTAGTTTTTCTATGATAACAGTGATAAGAAGTGTTTATCTCTGAAGATGTTTTTTTGACTAATATGCTTCTTTCCGTGAGCTCCGGCGTACCTCCAGGATCTCATTTAGGGACATTACTATTTAATGATATAACAACAGAATTTAAATAGAGCTTTAAAATTTTAATTGAAATTTTGTGAATTGTCCAAATTCTGTAAAAAAGCCCTTAATTAAATCAACCTTTCTTCCTCTTACAGAAAATTAACAATTTTAACTATCAAATATTGTTAATGTTAATGTTTTTACCCCAATGGGACCGATGTATGACTATAATGTTCCATTTGTTAGTGGGTACTTCCTTATATTATATTATTTTGTGCGAGTTTTAGTTAAAACAGTAGCTACATATCTAATTCATTAAAAAATTTTATCGCCATTGAATAGAATTACACGACTGTTAATTTTGTGTTAATCTTAATGAGTGTATTTCACCGCTGCCGACACTAGACAGTAGACACTAATTCCGTGGATGGATACATTGTTTCGTTGGTATAACGTGAAAACAAAGAGAATTGAATCCCCTTCTGTCGAAGCGCTGTCACAATTCGATAGTAAAAGCCAACGTTTATCGATATAAGGTTATCTTGACAAAAAACAGATGTCCCATTGGTTGCCGTGCGGCTAGGGTACTCTATTAGGACATTAATTCGGGACAGATAAATAAGTTAACTGTCCTTTCGTACCGTGGGCCAAGCACCATTTGACCGTTGGTGCCTTCCCTAATTCCAGTTTACCATCGGTGTCTGTCGGATGAGACATTTGTCGAATTCGGTATTTGGCCACAACTATGCCAGTAATTTCCCTTGTTTCGTTGAACCCAATATGTTACCCTTTTACGAACATACTCGTGGCATTCCGAAATTCTATACGGGTGAATGCTATTATAAATGTAATGGTTAAAAAAAACATTTTTTTATAAAGAAATATATAATATGTTAATCATGGCAGAAATTTACATAATTTACAGAAATATTAAAAAAAAGTCTATTATTTATGTTTTTATTGCTTTAAAATATGGATTATTAAAAATTATTACACCAATTAAATTGCCAATGGGATGTGCATACATGTTAACATTCCAATTAAAATTGTTCACAGCATGCGTAAATCAAGGTTAAGTTGTTACTAGACCATGAGTGAGATGCTAGCAGTGAAATAACTGAAATAATAATAAGAAAAATTATATGTAAAACATAGTAAGTACAGAGAAAAATAAGAAAGAAAGAAAGGAAATAAAAAAAATAATGACGTACTTAATCTTAATATATAAAAATGATTGTTTCTTTGTCCTTATGCGCTACCTAAAGCATTCATCCAATCACTATGAAACTTTGGTGATTTGCTGTGCGCATGCCCATGTTGGTTTCTGTATATAGTGCTAGGTCTAGGGGTATGAAATTATTTCCTTTACCACACGGAGAAAAATGTTATATAAAATACGATCATTTTATAATTCCCGCCAATAAACATTGAAACTCTGTTAATTTGTTCGCAAGAACTTCAGTTTTTACGAATTGCATTCACGCGATTGCGATGAAACTTGGGTGAGTTGTTATGCGCACACTCGTGAATGCTCCTAAATATAATAGCAAGCTCTGGCGTTATGAAAATTGTTTAAATTACAATAATTAGATAAACCATGGGGTAAATTTGGAAAATCCATGCTTCTCACACTGACAGCTGAACGTGCCATGCTCACGGGTCGGAAAACCTCTTAATTTATTTGTGTACGCACCAGACGGAAAAACAACAATAATTGTGTATCCAAAGGGACTTTAATAAACAGAATTAAAACACAAACACTTTCTTTGAGTGGCATTGCAACACCCGCCGAGTACTCGCTAGTCACTTCATACATTATCAAACATTACGTCATCAAACATAATAAACAGTCCCAAAACTCCCACAATAATATTTCTGAGGATTATACAATAAATATTAGTGTAAATACGCATTGGCTAGATGCGTGAATAAATTGCGCAACGCCAAAAGGATTTGTTTGCCTTTCCCATGGATTACATTGGGCTGCAAGACCCCGTATTATAATTATATCGCCATTGCCGGCGAGTTCCGCACGGCGGCGGTGGTACGAAACACACATGCACATGTGAATATTTCTAGTACTAACCTAGCACCTAGCCACTGGGACATCGGAAAACAGCTACCGCTTGAACACAGGGATGAACCAAACATATAAGTACTCTAATTTGTTTCGTAGTGCATTTTTTGTCTGCTGAGTATGTTTCAAAAATATTTTTGACCTACCGATCACAGGTTAAAAAAAAACGAATGTGCTTTAGACCACACGACTGAAGTTAATACTTCTTTAGCTCCTTTTATATGTATGTCCATATATATATTTATGTGTATAAAGATTTGTATATATATGATTTACTCGAGCCCTTATATAGGGCCGAGCCTGGTACGAGAACGGCAGGCATTATCGTGCACACGCTGGAAGATTCTCGATACGGCTACGCAGCGCTGGGTGTAATGTGTGGCAGGTCCGAGCTCTTTCCAGAAGGTGGTCGAAATTAAATTGCCTAGCGAAGTAGAAAGTAGGTGCGGCGGTTCAGTAAATAGGTACGCCGCTACGTAAGTAAGTGGAACGCTACAAATATATACATGTGTATACATCTGCCTCGGCCGATCAAGCAGTGCGCATCGACGTCCGCTCCCCCCCGCGTTTGGCGCGTCACTGGTATTTCAAAATACTGACTAAAATATTTCATGCACTGGCTATGAGGAAGAGAGAAAGAAAATGTGCCCGCGCATTGCTCTCTCTTGCTTCTATAGTGAGCCCGTTCGCCTCGCAACGCATTTCACTTTTCGTTACACATTCGCCGGTTTACCTCTCAGAAGAAGTCAAACGTGCGTAAAGAAGTATTTACTTAAAAAAATTACGTAAATTATAAATATATATTTTGTAAACAATAAAAGTGCTTAAAACCAAGTATTTTATAAATTTTGAATTAAAATGGAGCCACATAACAAGTTTGGTGTGTTTGAAAAAGAGCTTTTTTTAATTTACTAACCTATATTATGCATTTATTTGTAGCTCTTTTTTATTGAATTTTTTATTTTATGAAAATTCTGTGAATTTTCATAAAATTAATAATTTTTAGATATTGACGTTTCATTGGACAAATTGTATAAATTTATAAATTTCAGCGTGATTACCACCAATTGTTGAAAGAATGAATTGTCATCGACAACGAGTCTACGGGCTTTGACAGCGTGATTACCACCAATTTGTTGAAAGATAGCATTGTCATCGACAACAGTCTATCGGCTGTCGCAAATTGGATTAATTTCCACTGACTATATAAGATTCCATTTTATACATTCATACAAATTCAATAAGAAAAACAAAAATTAAATTTAAATTGCAAGTATAAATTTAAACGAAATTGATAAACGTATTAAAGTATCTTTGGACATTTTTTGGGGTAAGAGGGGACTGTGGGCTGATCTTTTCAACTAGGTCTAAAAAAATGTATACTTACTTTCGATGCAATAAATAAACTTGAATAATATATTCGAGTATGTCCTCTTCAAAACGATTTGCCTGTTACTAATTATATTATTGTTTTTTTAATTTTTTTATTAGTATCATCCCTTCCTATGAGGCTAGAACTAGCAGGTCCCCGTGGGTGTATCCGGAGGTACTCAGCAGTGGCTAAACAAATAAGATAGTGGATAGCGGGTGGGGGGTTGTGGAGTGGTGCAGGGACGGGGGGGGGGGAAGCCGGCGGACACTTTAATCAAATGCCGTTTGATTGATGTGCAATTCATCGGGGTACAAATGTTTGCGTTTCTTTTCAAATGCGAATCAGACGGTATCTGCGAATTGTAGTTGTGTGGATATTGGATATGGAAATATCACGTTAACATGCTGGACCATGTATGTGGTAAACAAGAACAAATTTTTTACACGCAAATTTAACAGTATTTTTGTGTTCTTGTTTAAAGGCAAAGAAAATTTTGAAATCATGCGAACACTTTATAAACATCAATACCAACATAATCATTCTATAAGAATTGAATAAATCATTTTGTTTTTTAAAAGTTTTATATATTTCACATGTTCTATTTAATTTTTGGTTATCGGCTAATGGTTTTGGCACATATTTAGAAAACAAATTGTCTTGAAATTGTTACATAGTTTATGCCCAAGAAATACAAAACAATAATTTAGTCTTCACTTTCGAAAGAAGTCAAAATCACAGAACCCATTACTGAATAGAGCGGTGAAGTTATATCGAGAAATACCGACCAGATCTTAACAGATGTTGACCATACTTACTTCTCCACGTTCCTCTTCCCCACATCCTCCTTATCACTACCTTCAGCCTCACAACATACCCCAATTGGGGATGCCATAATCTCACGGGACCAAGATGTGAGCAGTTTGGACTCCAAGAAGAGTAAAAAAAATACTAAAACTGCCAGCAATGCATGGCCATTAACGGGATCATAACTCAGTACCTACACGTCGCACATTCCATAGAAAAGGGTCGTAAGCAAAATTTTCTTTTTTATGTTTCATCTCTGGAAAGCATCAATTAGCTATGCCTCACGAAAACCGTATTTAAGTTAGATCACTCTATCTCCGCAGTATGTAGCTAGGGACCGCTTGTTCATCATTCATTCACTTGTTTTCGCTGTCCTGTAAAATTAACTTTTTTGACTTACGACACTTTTCTACGGGTTGTGCGGACAAAGGTATTATATTTTCTTATGTTAAGACTGTTAAATTGTAGAACCTACAGACAAGCTGCCATTGTGGGACTGTATTTCCTTATGAATAATATTAAGACTGTTAAATTGTAGAACCTACAGACAGCTTTGTGGGACTACCCTTATTTTGTACAAATGTATTATATATATATATATATATATATATATTTTATTTTTTTTATAGAGAAATACCTCACAAGAGTCTTAACTGCTCCCGTCTGGAGCCAGTGAGACTATGGCATCCCCAATTGGGGTATGTTGTGAGGCTGAAGGTAAGTGGGGAGGAGAAGTAGATGCCAAAGAGGAAGGTGAGGAAGTACCTGACTATTCAGATATAGTCACTAAACACGGCAAAAGCCATTATTCAGCAACGTTTCAATTCTGAATGGTGGTCTTACACCAGGGCGATACTGAGAGTATCTTTTACTCTGTACTGAGAGTATCTTCCACTCTGAGGGATACTAAATAAATAAAATAAAAAAATATATTTAGATACATGTATATTTGTAAATATAGGTATGCATATTCGTTTATTTTACCATTTATGTACCATTGTAAACTTATTTAATTAAGTCATCAATAAGCCAAGCAAAATCAGCAAATGATTTATTTAGTGTTATTAAGTTTAATTTGTAGAGCTATGCAATTATTATTACGCGCGATAGCTATTTCGCCTTCTAAAGACATTATCAATCTGTAATTAAGCCACTTACAGGCGATGTATTTATATTATTTCTAGATGGGTAGGTATGATGAAAAACTTATTCCGATTATATGCATTAGATACCTATGATTTCCGATTATAATGTTGTAAAATATTAATGGGAAACCCTTTTAAAGTTTCCCGAATTATTGCAAGAGTGGCGAGCGAATTATACTTTTGTTCTTTTACCAAACTAGCTTTTCGAATTATTATAATTTTTGGTAATTTCCAACTGATCTAAAAGATTGAGTTCACGATCTTTATTTTGAAGGTGTAACGGAGTTGGCTTATTATTATCTTATATTATTGTTGGCTTATATTATATTATGAACGAATTTTTAAACGATCATTGTGATTGAATTATAATTATAACAAATTTCCATTTAGTATCAATTAAATTAAAACCAAAAATAACACATTAAATCATCATAAAGAACTTACTAGCAGATTTAAAACATCGTCGTAGAAGTTTCTGGAAAACCTTACCCGAATTCTGACCATAGAAGTCACGGAAAACTTATCCAAAACCTAGTCCCCCTCAGCACAGGATCTCCTAGTGAGGAGGACTACGAACATAACCAACATCTATTACGCCCATCGTTCACGTAGCTACTTGCAAGCGACGCTACCGCTACCTGTCATACGATTTTGCTAGCGTAGCGCCTAGCGGCGATTTCAAACACTAATAATAGTATTGAAAATAGAGACGAGCAGCGATCGCGTCGCTTGAACGTAGCTCCATGGAAGAACGGCGTTATACATATATATTCTTATAAAAATGTAAAAACATAAATTCTATTTACTAAATAAAAAAAATTTAATACAATATTTTCAAATGAAAAAACATTCGAAATTCGCTTTTCCTCTAACTCGTATATGCACGAGGACCTATATAATATAATATATATCTTAGTGCCCGTAATACTAATCCTTTAATAAATCCATATCTCGGTAATAAAATTATTTTATCAATAAATGGATAGTGAATGGCCCAATAAATCATTGGGGTTCGTGTCGCTAAAGGGGAGCCAAACAGTCTTCAATTCTCTCTCATCCTGTTGTAAATAACTTTCTGCTATGTATGCAATTTGTATCGCAAAACCAAATAAAAGTAATATAAAATATAATGTAGAGGTAGGTACTTAATTATTTGTTCTTATACAACTTTTATCAGCAATCATTACAACAAAGACTTTATTACGCATGCTGTGAACATTTTTGATTATCTCTCCACATTCCGATGGCAATATCATTTATGTAATAATTAACTTTTTGTAAATGTTTCAAACAATGAATAAATAAAACAAGTAATCACTACTAATTTTAATTGCTCAAATTTGCATTCAAATTAATTGACATTTTCAAAATTAGAAGAATAATAATTATTAAGTAAAACGATATAGTAGATGTATCAGTTAGATAAATATTATTAAAGAATTCTAATAACCCATGATTCTTTACAGAATCTACGCTAGTCATCAAACATACTAATTTTGGTTGTTTGGGTTTGTTCATTGAACCCTAATTTTCTTTGAAATTGTGGTATCATTATCAAAATTTTACTGATTTTTCAATCAAGCGATGAACTAGTACCTACATACGTGGTGTAGATTCACAATTTTCCCGATTGTACTATAGGTTTCCGGACACCTAGTATAACCGAAATAAGCCAATAACAGCAAAGAACTTAATTTTTAAATAAACGAAATGGGGAGTATTTTTAAGGAAAGGAAAGAGAGGAAGTTTTGGGAAGGAAAAGGTATGAGGGTTGGGTAGGAATCTAGGGTTCAGTGTGTCCAGATCATTCACGGCCAAAACCTAGAAAAACCTCACCCCATGAACCCGGGCACCCCTGCTAAGTCACCAAACGTAGCGAACTACTTGGGGTGACCTATAGCAGAAGTGTTGGTTATCCAATAAACGGTTCACGGGGCGGCGGTATTATATATCCCGCCTCCCAAATTATATATAGTATCAAATTCAGATTGGCAAGGTTAGTATGCTACTCAATAAAGTCCCGTTCGCACTGGGCAAGTAGTTTAGTCGAGTAGCGAGTAATTTAGTAACTAGACGGGTCCGAATTCGGCCACCATAACACGGGCATGTGCCTAGTATGGCGGCCATAAATTCCACAATTGTTATATATTTACTATTCAAAGAATAAAGAAACATTAATAAAAAAGAACATTATAATTTTAGTAGAGTAATTCAGTCAGCGCTTTAGTAAGAGTCAATCAATTTAGTTCTATTTTTGTCCCTGCTCACACATTAGTAAACGAAGATGCTACTAAAATTCTTTATTTTTGCTGCTATCAACCTCTTTTCGTATAGTTTTTTTTATATTCATTTCGCTAATTTAGCTCATCAGTGAGCTGAGTACATAAGTCAAAACTCAAGCATATTTAGTCCGATTCGACTTTACACACCTAAGTTGTCTTAGTAGTTCATTCTAAATTCCTGCCTACGAGCATGGCTCCCACAATGTGTCATCAATCTTACGGATATGCGAGTGCATTCATTTTCGCATTTCTAAAGCGCATTAATGCAAAAACGTCCGCAGACAAGCATAATCCAGTGTGACACTGATCACCGCACAGACTCTATAAGTCTCCCATGAATAATAATGGAGGCTAAGTACCGACGCAAATACTCTAGGCGCTAATCCCCGGCCTAGATACTTACATCCATTGCCTTACCCCGGGAACATAAAGCCATTATAAAGTAAGGAACACATCGTTATTTTATTTTATCTATTTATTTATTTAGTAGTAGTACTTGGCAAAGAATGTGTGTGTTTATTCTTTTTATTGGATGCTTTTGGATATACAATATTTTTTTTTGTGATTTCCCAAATTTACCTCGTGCTATCCCCTACCGCTACTATATATCTCTTATTTGCAATCCATCACTACTCCCCAGCATGTCCTTTCCCATGACCTTTCAACTCAAAATACGAATAGTTGAGAGCGACAAGTCGTAACTGAGAAATGTAGATAAGTAATTACGATACTTTTATGCGAGTTGTACATATATTAAAGTAAAACTTATTTTCGAACGCTTTTTGTAAGTAGATACTTCTTTAAGCACTCTTGACTTGGGGGGTAATCTGGTGAATGCGTTACGAAAAGTGAAATGCGTTGCAAGTCGAACGAGCTGTATCACACTGTAGAAGCAAGAGAGAGCACTGCGCGCGCACATTTTCTTTCTCTCTTCCTCACATAGCCAGTGCATGAAATATCTTAGTCATGGGAATGCGGATGTATAGATGGAGCTAAAGAATTATTTACTTCAGTCGTGTGGTCTAAAGCAAACTCGTTTTTTTTATCAATCATTATTAAAGGTATGGCAACATTAGAAGTCAATGACAGATTATTCTCACAGATGCGTTACTTGCCAAGAGTATTTAGAGAGTAGTTTGAATGGTAGAAGAAGTCGGGGACGCTCTTAGTTTTGAGAAGGATTTTTTCATTTCTGAATAATAAAATTGTTTAAACTCGTTTTTTTATTTTTTTTATTTTGTAGATACTAAAGACATTTATACAACAGTCTTCCTTTTAAATATTTTCTGCGGTTTCTTATATTGAGCAATTTCTCGCACGATACGCTTCTAATTCATTATAATTATATCATTGAAGAAGAAGATAACAATAATAATCTAATTTTTTTAAATATGAAAATGAACAAGACACAGAAAAATAATAAAATATAACGGTCGCAACTGGGACTCGAACCCAGAACCTTACGTCTTACCGGGACATACACCTCTACCAATTGGGCTACTGCGATCTATTATGAGACTGTCGTAATTGTCAACTTCATATTTCAAATTTCAGAATTAACAATATTATCTTCGACTAATGTTTTTTTTTCCATATTATTGGCAGCTACCTTTATTATTGGAAACAAGTATTCAAATAATGATTTTGTTATCTAGATAGTGTCTCTGATAAATATATATCCGATTTTATTTTTATGGAACACCTATTGACTTTTTATAAAAGTCTAAATGAATATTCATATTTTTATAAGAAAAACTCTCTTTTTAACTTTTGAAGGTGATTCAAAAGTTAGAAACAGGAAAAAATATATTACATTGAGGGGAATAACCATCAAAAGTTAAAAAGAGAGTTTTTCTTATAAAAATATCATTATAATTATTTTTTAATTCTAGCATTATTTTTTGGTTACAGATTTTTGGAATGGTGGTAATTTGGTTTTCGACCTTTCGTAAATGTGTTCTTTAGGAAAACTGTCCGTCATTTCAGAGAATAAATAATACAGAATGATGGTTTCTGGCCTTACACAAATAACGATCTAAACACCTAACTATGTAACCATGACGTAAGAATTCACAATAAATAAACTCACGCACTCAATTCACACACCCACACGAGGAACCCAGCGCTACTCCACCCCATTGCATGGCCACGTACCGGAGTAGTAAATCATAGTTATTGCGGATAAGCGTCCATTTTACAACAAAAGCTTTTTATGTGTTAGTGATGGTTCCACTCGTGTCAATTTGCGCAACGGGGACTAACGAAACGGGCATAGGGAGTACACTGTAGGAGTAGGTACAGTTATGAACATACACAATCATTCTGCTATTGCAGGGGGTCAAGCAATGCCCCGTACATAACCAATAAACATTGAGGGCACGAATTTACAAAGAAACTGTAAAAATGAATTAATCCGTCATAATTCTCGCTACCCCTAAGACCTTATTCGCTTATTTTTCATAATTTTTTTTCAAGCAAATTTCACATAATATTTCACTACTATATATATAAACATTCGCGGGGAACACATAACAACTCACCAAAGTTTATTTTAATCAGATATATGGTAAAGAAAATAATTTCATAACGCTATAGCTCACCTTTATACATAGAAACCGAGGACGACAAATAACCTAAATTTCATCCCGATCGGATGAATGGCTTAGGTACCGCAAAAGGTACCTACCTACAAAGAAACGTTAATTTTTACACATTAAAATCATTGTAACAAATTTATAGAATTAATATTTAAAAAAAAAATTAAAGTCATCGTTTTGAAATTTTATTAATCGAAACATTATTTATTAGACCAATCAATGAGTTTCTGATCAAAGCATTGCTTTAAGGATACTTTAAGACTGTTTGAACATTTTTTATTAGATTCGAGATAAACTGGTTTTGAAACAACAGTAAAAACGGGAGCTTCCATGTTATAATGGTTTCACCTCTAATGCGTCAATTTTGTTTATTTTTGCAATTAGTCTGACATACCAGCTGCCACATAATTTGAGGTTGGATCGAGGAATGTATAAACATTTTTGCCAAATTGGCTAATTACGCCACAAACTTGGTAATTATTTGCCTCGTGTTTATGGTACAAAATACTGCTTATTATAAACAAAGTGTTTACGACTTGAAACTTCCGTCTTTTTAATCAATATTTGGCAAAAAACATGTCGAATTATGATTGTAGATTGCACTGAACAACCAAAAACATTTATAATTTAAAACACTGGATCAGTAACCTAGCGACAGCTAATATAACAAAAGACAACGATCGGAACGCCGTTCTGTTGTGCGCGTCACCTTGGTTGGTTGTGTTTTATTATCTACACATTTATCCTTCTGAATAGTTCTTGATAATTAACTTGATTATCAAATGTAAAAATATCATTTAAATAAAAAAGTGAATCCAATGATGTTGTATCATTAAAATGGTCCAATGATGTTGTATCATTAAATGATTTCTTGATTGTTCAGCTTCATCGGTAAACGAAGATATACATATACACGATGTCCGGAAACCCATAGTAAAAGCAGGGAATTGGTGCATCATATTTGGAGTCAGTTTTGTAGCATAACCTTTTCTGATTTGAGCTTTTTTCAAAGACAATTTTTCATTACCTATTCACCAATTTCTAATTTTAAGAGCCATTGACCAGCGGCTGAGAATTAAAGTTCAAAAATGCTTGCAATTGTACAGGGAGGTTACGATGAGATAGGTCGATTATTCCCAGTTTCAAATTTTTTAAATTAAAAATTTAATATAGATTTATTTAATTCAAAACTTGCTTTAATATATAGCTACATTCAAGTAAGCAATAATAATGCTCAAAACACAAGATGAAAAATTATCAAATATCGTGTCCTTCTTGTAAGTATTTTTTGATCATAATATTTATGATTTTTCAATAATGTCTAAACAAAATAAGTGTGTTAAAAAATCTTTAATATTTTAGTTTGTAAGTCTTTAAAGAAATAAAAAAAAAACTGATGTTTTATCGTCACAAAACACGTTCTCGGATTTATTTTTTAATGATTTTAATTTAACTAAAATAAAATTTCTGAAAAGTGTGTTTACTAGATTATGCATTGATTTATTTTGCTGTATGATTATAGGATTTCAAATTTGTGATATATAATACAATATTTCGTTTGAAAATTGAACAAATCTGCCAACGATTAATGGAACCTTAGTAAATTAAAAATAGTTCGTTTACCAGATAAAATAACAATCTTTCAAAATCAATTTATGTTTTTTTTTGTAAAAAAGAGTCAATACTTCTGCATTTGATTTAAAAATGACTTACTTCCGGTATTCTCTGGTAATGCCCTCTTAAGGTTAAATCTTGTGTTAAGTATTTTATTCTAACATATTTTAAATGAAAATATTTAAAGAAGACGTATACTTACTATTTTAGTATATATCTAAATGTGCAGATAGAATTACGTGCAACCAGCTAGAGCCTAATAATTCATTGCATTAGATTCTAGGTACATTTGCCTAATTCCATTCCAAGGTAGGGCCACATCCTAATTAAATATTTTCCTTTGAACCTCAAAATAAGAAATTGTTAAAAAGATTATCAGAAATCGTCTTTGCAAACTTTGACATCTAATAACAAAGTAACGTGAAGTTAGAACCAAACCCAAACAAAGTAACTAATCTGCCGTATCGTAACAACGACTAACTGTCAGATACAAACACAATGACAATTGCAAAAGGTTAAAAATGATGTTAGAAGCATGTAAAATAAATGGATTCTTTATCAGCTTGATGTTAGATCTTCGTCATACAAGTATCTATAGAAATACAACCGAATTGGCTCTGAAAATTATTTTGT
This sequence comes from Limnephilus auricula, assembly GCA_951813805.1. Lineage (NCBI taxonomy): Eukaryota > Metazoa > Arthropoda > Insecta > Trichoptera > Limnephilidae > Limnephilus > Limnephilus auricula. The sequence goes on from OX638391.1 coordinate 3,405,541, forward strand.
TAGTTTTGTTATGAAATGAATGTGTAAAATCCTCAAACTGCTTCGACTCGCAAGAATAACTCACTTCCATGTTACCTGTTTGTACCTACATCTACAGGGTTTTGTTTGTTTTTTGTTTTTTTTTTTTAATTTTATCACTGGCAAAACCCAAAATATTTATTTTTAAATGTAAGTCAAGTTCCTATGTTTGTTGTAAATCTCTAACTTCAAGTCACAGGTGTTAGTTGTAAATATAAATGTAAGTCACTAGTTTTAAGTCGGTACTTATAAGTCTTAGTCGTAAGTCACTAGCTATGTATACGTCTTAAATGTAAGATGTAAGTCACTAGTTGTAATTAAAAATCTTAGTTTATTTGTACAGTGCCCTTAGGGGGATTCTTCACGAAAATGGCGCTGTATAAATTAGTCAAATATTTTTATTATTAAATGAGCAAAATAAATATGTAGTTTTGCATTCAAAGTTCATTTTTTTCACAAAGTTAAACCTTTTCGCGCGGTTGAAGTAAAACTTATTTGTCTGGTGTGGCAGGTATAGCGAAGGCGAGAACACTTTAAAAATAAAAACACACACAGGTGGCAGTAATTGTACCGATATCCGAACGTTATTTCCGTCCGAAATAGATCTGAATTACTACTCTTCAAATCGTGCCTATCTATCTCGGTTAGAACCTTGTCCAAACAAGGCGGGGAAATTATTTTCTCTTGTAAAGAATGAACTTTATTTAAAACTCGTTTTCTTCAGTTCCTGCGCTTTACGTTGCAATCTGTTCTTTTTCCGATTCAAAAGAACAAACCCTTTCATAAAAAGATTTGCCTAAATACTTCCTACAAAGGGAGAAAGAGTCCTTTAACAGCATCGACGCAAAACTTTGGGGTGGATAAAACAGAGACGTAGCTAGCCCCGAGGGTGTTTTGCTTAATTTTTATATTGAAAAGTTGTTAATTGTGTCCCCTCTTCCAGGGCCCTAGGCGGCCAAACTGTCAGATATCGCGCCGACATTTTAAATTGAAAGGGGTGATTTTAGCCGTAATTTAATTTAAATAACTCTGAGGGGTGCGCGGCAGATTTTTCTGTAGAATCGGGAGGACGTCAACCGAATTAGTGGGGTAATGGCAGACTTTATCTTTTGAATCACACATGCAGACATATGTTTTGTGCTACAATCGTTGCGCGTCAATTTTAAATTGTTAAAATTAAACAATATTCGACCCGGGGCTAATTCAAATTTGTCTTCGTTTGTAATAAATATTAAAACATTTTTTTTAAATTTATACTGGGTTTTTGCAGATGTTTGCACTTTCGTGAGAATAATCCAGTTACAAAAACTCAGTTATTGTACAAATAGGGAAAAACAATTACAAAAAATCTACAATTAGATTTTAAATTAAATCTACATTTAAATATAGATACATACAATTAGAAAAACAGAAACATCAGAAATATAAAATACAAGCTCACAATGGCAAATATGGAATTCACAACGTGCAATTAGAGTGTAAAACGCTATTTTCTGATTAAATGGCATCAACAAACAATATTATTATAAACAGAGATATAGCTTAATACTATGTAACCATTATTCACTTGAAGTGAAATGACACAAAACTGCGCTGTACAAATATTACGTAATTATTATTTCTATTATGCTTTTTAATATCTTTACAATCACAAGTAGACGCTACAATACATCGTGCGTATTTGCACATTTAAAATAAACAGATTCCTGATATTTAATCATCGACATCGTGATGATATCAAGGAACCACATGATTGTAGACCTATTTCGTTAGGATGTTATGATGGGAAGGGATTGGGGAGGGAAGGAGATGATAAAACGATGGCTGAGACTTTCTTACGTGGTCAAGTAATTATCTAAACGTATCTATAGCTAGTTCTAGTAACAACACAAAAGATAAAATTAAATTTCCCCAACGACCATGCATATTCTCAAGAATTTTTTTTTCTTTGTTTTTATTTCTTGCTAGAGCAATCCCGATGAGTTACAAAACTCATTTTAGGACAGGAGGAACTTACAATTCATAGGTAGGAGGTAGTAGTTACAATTTTACAAAGGTATTTTGATATCATAATATAAGTTTTACATTCAGTACAGCATAAAAAAATTAAACCTAACAATTGTTTTTATTTTACTGTGAACTACAGTGAATCCAATAAAATATCAAACAATTTAAATACAACTTGAAAACGTAATTTTCATTGCATTAAATATCAAGTACGCGCCGCCGCCCCGGGAACCATTTATTTGATAACCAACACCTCTTCCAAAGGTCACACTAAGTGGTTCACGACGTTTGGTAATTTTGCAGAGATGCCCGGTTTTATAAGCTGAGGATTGTCTAGGTCTTGGCGGCGGACATGCCTGTCCAACTATGGAAAATTCATATGTCCGTCACTCCTAGCCACACTGACCTCCATATTCCTACACTCAAATAATACCTACCTTTTTTCCTCGCGGCTTCCTGCCGGGGAGCTAATGTGAAAAAAAGACTACAGCCTCGTGGTAAACATGTTATAGGTACATATATATTTCTTTTCTTAGGTATTTATTGGAATGTGCATATATATTATTATGTAACGCATTGAAAGTAATAAATCAGTCAATCACAATAAAACACATGTTGCTAAGATGAAATGTATAATTGGAATATGTTATTCAAAGTTTAATTGTGGGTTAAACACTGATACCATCATTTAAGACTAAAAGCCTCACATATCGCACATCCCGTAGAAAAGTGTCGTAAGTCAAAAAATATAATTTCATAGGAGAGCAAAAACAAATTGAATGAATGATGAATAAGCGGTCCCGTCGAAAAGAGAAACTATCGACATCTTGCGGAGATGGAGTGATCATGACGGCCGGTGTAGTCCAGGGATAAGGCTTTGGACTCCCATTCCGAAGGTCGCGGGTTCGAACCCGGCGTGCGTAAATAAATTTTATTTGATTAATTTGTGTTATTTCACAATTAATTAATTAAAAATAATATAGTATATTTGCGATACGTTCCAGAGTGGAAGATACTCTCAGTATGGCCCTGGTGTAAGACCACCATTCAGAATTGAAACGTTGCTTGAAATGGCTTTAGCCGCGTTTGGCTATCAGATCTGAATATTCAGGTACTTCCCCACCTCCCTCTTCCCCATCTCCTTACCCTCTCCACTACCCATAGCCTCACTACATACCCCAATTGAGGATGGCATAATCTCACTGGCTCTAGACGGGAGCAGTTGGGACTCTTGTGCGGTATTCATATAAAAAACATCTAACTTAATTACGGTTTTGTGGGGCATATATTGTGATAATCATTTTTATACTTTTTATGGATAAATTCGAAAATTAATTTTGACATACGCCACTTTTCTATGGGATGTGCGTTATTGATACCTACCTACTCGTAAGAGTATAGTTTATCACAATTACTTTACTTTTCATAGATAAAATAGAAATTTTTGACTTATAACACTTTTCCATGGAATGTAAGATATTGGTAAATACCTACTCAAGAGTATAGATAATCACAATCACACTACCTTTCATAGATAAGATGGAACATTTTTACTTACGACACTTTTCTATGGATTGTGCGATATTAGTAACTACCTACTGATAATAGTATAGATAATCACAATCTCTTTACTTTCCAGAGATAAAACTTAAAATAGATAATTTTGACTTATTACACTTTTCCATGGAAAACGCTACTTTGGTACTTACATACTCCTAAGAGTAGGTACCTACGTTTCATTACGAATGCTTATATCATTGAATCCCCCATATTCCCATTTCACAGTCAATATTTACACACTTCTTTGTGATCATATTTTATTAGTCTTCATAAAATGTGAAATGCGCTCGTTTGCATCATTTATCACTGGAAATTTAATAAAGTGCACTCTAATGGATCATGCAAAGCGTCTTGATCTCTTGGCCTTTGAAACGTGTTACTGCATAACTATGAAATAAAACAGACAACTGGATCGCTGTTCTGACAATCGATCAATCCAAATTATGAAATATATTATCGAATTTGGGTTCACCTATTTTATTTTACAACAATATTCTAGAACTAAATCTACGTACTTAACGGAACAGGAAAGGTACAAATGCTGTAATTTTTATTTAATATTAATTTTGTTTATTTATCTTCTTGAACATACATTTTACAAATTAATGATTACAGCGGTTTACATAGTGGTGCTCGCTTGTTTTGGATTGAGAGCCATTGACCAGCGGCTGAGAATAGAGTTTAAAAATGCTTGCAACTTGCAAAATGAGGTTCCGCTGAGAAAGATCGATTATTCGGCGGATCAAATTTTTTATAAATTAAAAAATTAATATCGTTTATTTCATTCAAAACTTTCTTTAATATATACCTACTTTCAAGTAAGTAATAAAAATGCTCAAAACTAACAATGATAAATTATCAAATATCGTGTACTTCTTGTAAGTATTTTTTGATCATAAGTATTTATGATTTTTAATAATGTCTAGTCAAAATAAGTGTGTTAAAAAAATCTGAAATATTTTAGTTTATAAGACCTTAAATAAATAAAATTTAATTAAAATTAAAATTCTGAAAAATGTGTTTACTAGATTATGTATTGATTTATTGTGTTGTATGATTATATGATTTGAAATTTTTGTTTTATGATACAATATGTCGTTTGAAAATTGAACTAATCTGCCAACGACCAACGATATAACCTTAGTGTATTGAAAATAAACTTTATTCCAAATCAATTTATGTTTTTTTGTAAAAAATAGTCTATACGTCTAGAATTTCATTTTAAAAGGACCAATTTTCGGTATTCTCTGGTAATACCCTCTTAAGTGCTATTCTGTCGACATAAGTAAAAACACAGTATCTTCCTTGATAAGGTCAAGAAGGGCACCGTGGTTCGACCCATGGTGGCAGTATCGTATACATAAATTTAAGATAAGTATCCATTATTAGTACTGATTTTGTATTTATTTTACGTAATTTCAATAGAGTTCAATGCCAATTTGCAGAATTTAGAATGTAATGTTTAACTCCACATAGGAGGCCATGAGGAAATATTTTCCCTTAAGGACCTGTGTTGTCTCTGGGGATGCTGCGTGAAGGTTCTTTATAGGAAAATGAACGAGAGGAAGTTCTGGAAAGGTTTAATACAATATTACAGGGGTGGGTAGGAATATGCGGTTCAGTGTTTTCTACGATGTATTATATTAATGACAATAAAAATTTAAGATTTTAACGAGTTATAATATAGGAACTAAGAGCGAACGTGAGTAAACATTGAAAGTAGACATACAGTCTGCACCAAAGTAATATAAAGTAGCGTATATTTTTGATGGCCCTGTATTTCCGGTCTCGCTACCGGGTGTTTGCTAAGGCGTCTGGAATAATTAGAGGAAAAGTTTTGCGCAACGCGAAGATTGCTCCGCAGTAAGAAGAGTGGAAGAACTTTTACAACTGCAAGCCGCAGTCTACAAGAACTTGTCTGAGTTCCCTCGCACAGCTTCTCCTTAATTTCTCGGCACCTTGTAATTCCAGTTTGCGCCGTCTTCATATCGATACTTATGATTTTTGTTTTTACTTCACAAACTCGCGGTAGTTTCTATTCAATTCATTAGGAATAACTTGTTAAGAGGGTATAACCAGACAATACCGGAAATTTGTCCCTTTTTAATCAAATTCTAGACGTATTGACTCTTTTTTACATAAAAAACATCAATTGATTTTAAAAGATTGTTATTTTATCAGGTAAATTTTAAATTTTGAAAAACTAAGTATATTTTTAATATACTAAGATTATACTGTTGGTCATTGGCAGATTTATTAAATTTTCAAACGAAATATTGTATTATATAACACAAATTTAAAATCATATAATCATAGAGTAAAATAAATCAACACATAATCTAGTAAAAACACTTTTCAGAATTAAAATTTTAGTTCAATTAAAATCATTAAAAAATATATCCGAGAACGTGTTTTGTGACGAAAATACCTCAGTTTTTCTATTTATAAATATTTAAAAAAAAATTTCACTCTTATTATTGAAAAATCATAAATAAATACTTATGGTCAAAAAATACTTTCACGAAGTACACGATATTTGGATTATAATATGTGAGTCTGGGACGTGTAAATAGTCCCAGAACTCTCTGGGCGTAATACCCAAAAATATATGATTGTTAATTTAATTTTCGTGAACAATGTCACAGAATATGGCTGCCTACAATTCCTATTAAAAGAACAGAAACACTAACCTTTGATTGTAGTTCTCTGCTAGTGTAGGAGGCCTCCCTTTTTATCCCAAAATTGAGGTACAGGACATCAGCCCAATTCTTGATATTAATTGTTCAGCAAATGTTCCGAAATCAATAATTACACTTCGGAAATAAATCCACAATCCAAAAAGTATGTATGCTCAAATCCAGCAAAAAATGAAGAGAGTTTTTTCATAATAACAATCGACAGTTTCCAAAACGACAGTTTCCAAAAGAGAATTTTCATTACTACAGTACACTATATTAGTGTTTCTATTATTAACAGGAACTGTCAAACAACCATTAATGTAAAATAAAAATATTTTAATTAATTTTTCCAACAAATAAAACAAACATATTATAATGCCTAACCAATATTTAATATTTTATCATTGCTTACTTGAATGTAGGTATATATACGTAGTAAGTTTTAAATGAAATAAATCGATATTAAATTTTTAGTTTAAGAAATTTGATTCGGGAAATAATGGATCTTTCTCATCGGAATCTCCCTGTACATTTTCAAGCATTTTGGAACTTTAATTCTCAGCCGCTGATCATTGGGTCTTAAAGCTTATAAACCTCATTAAAATGTAGAAGTAGATAATATATGTTATGTCTCTTAAATTCTAGTAATAAGACAACGTAGGATGTGTTGGGTATGTTCCAAATAAGTTATAGATTCGAGAGATTACTAATTGCTTTATTTAAATGTTTTATTAAATTAATATTAATTAATATTAAACTGGACTCGGCAAGGCTCTAAATATTTCCGTTATATATTCACTCAATCACTCGCAATCTCACTGATGCCTTCTGCCATCATCGTAAGTGTTCGTATCTAAGACATGAACAGTGATAGATGGTACTCTTCTGATATCCTACTCAATGATATGTTGGGATACAGCAGATACATTATTACAATCTAAGCTATCGACATCTATTGTAAGAAGATGAAACTCATGAATAATCAACAGACTACAATATCCAAAATATGAAACATAAGGCCACTAAAAATTATTTTATGTTACGTTTGCCATCGGGACAGGGAGCCAGATCCTTTACCGGGATCGATGCCTCTACCAATTGAGTTGCCGAGACCTAATTACATTCGGTCAGAGAAAATCTTAACAATTCATCATATATTTGATTTTCACGTTCTGTATAAGTTCTGTTATATGATTATGGGCCAGTTGCTTCGTAAAACTAAAATAATCCCAGAACTTGGTTAGATCTTCACAGAACGTAAAATTAACTCAAATATTTGATGAATTTGTCAATCTTTTTAAAACAACCCATCCTTTCAATTTTAAAAATGAATAGTTCTTTGAACTTGAATAACGTTACGAGTTTCGCAAGAATATTTCACATTACTAACATACCCACGCACCAACATTCGAAATTAATAGAGCATATCCCGTATAAAAGGGTCGTGCGTCAACATTTTTTTTTTTTTTTTTTTTTTTTATATATTTAATAATATTTTTTATTTTATTTATAAAAACAAAATGTTTGATAATGCCTTCAGAAGGTTTCGCCTTGCTGTCACGCGTAATAATAATTACATAGCAGAACTTGTTTAAAAGTAAACTCTTTGTATAAATTAAATAAAAATATTATTAAACATATAAAAAAAATTTAAATTAAAATGGAGTTCCACAAATTAAAGTTGATAACAATAAGTAACATTTTTGTATTAAAAATTTCATTTTTATTTCAAAATATTAAAGTGATTAGATCACTCTATCTCCCCGAGATGTCGCTAGTGTCTCTTTTCGACGGGACCAATTGTTTCATCAATATTCATTTGTTTTTGCTCTCCTGTGAAATATTTTTTTTGGATTTACGACCCTTCTCTATGGGTGTGCGACATGATTAATGTGATAAGTAAACGTAGGGAAACAGGAGGGCCAAGTAATTGTTTAAAATGCTTCAAATGAAAAATTAAAGGTGTATGGATAAAAGATTTTATAATCAAATTTGAAAATTAAAAGTTCATGCAACATGATTAATGTCACGCAACAGCCAATACTTCACATTACTTACTTACCGTTTACGGTTTTAATAATAGTATTATGTTCTGTTCTGTTCCATGTGGAAAGATGGATCCCTGAACATCCTGTGAGTAGTGGCGGCCGGGCGCTGGTAAGTGGGGGTGGAGTGGGTGGGTGGGTGGTACGGCGCAGTAAGTTTCCAGCATCGCATCGCTCCTTGCAAGTTTTATGTTTTCATTATAAAATCTTGTCGGTTTTTTGTTACCTCGCCACACACAATGCACTATTTCACACAAACATTATTTTACATAAATGTTGTTTGGCAAAACTACCTTCTTTATTAAGTCTAAGCAAATATTTCTTATTTATTTTATGTTTCCACTCGAAGCTCCGTAGCTTATATTATTTCTATGAATTGTGGATGTGCTTGAATACTTTACTATTTAATTAATACGTTCGACTGCAGCTCTAACATATTACTTAATATAACGTCTTTTTTCTTCAATCTTTGCAAATTCACTTTGTGGCATCATTTTATTTAAATGAAACAAATCACTTTTGTGTAATCCACTATAATCAATGTTATAATATATACATGTTTCAAAACCGATGGTTTCTTCGTCAGGATAATTCATATTATTATGCTGACGAAGAAACCATCTGTTTTCAAACGTGTAGATATTATAAAATTGATTATAGTGGTTTACACAAAAGTAATTTGTTTCATTTAAATAACATATTTTTCTTCATCCGATATCTTCTGCGATCACCATTGTTGGTCATAATCGAGGCCATCTTTAACCTGCCCAGAACTAAACTCGTACCAGTAACGTAGGTTTCAAATCCATGAGGTACGGCGTCTTTCTAAATACATTTATCCGAATTTAAATTATGTTTTCCTGATTGAATGAATGTATGAGTGAAGCGGAATCTGTTAAGATGAAATTACCCCCCCCCCCACCCCCCCCTCCCAACATCCGATCGAGCTGAAACACTCCTCAGATAGACTCTTTGTTGATAACAATGCATTCTATCAACGTTTTGTGGCAAACACGCATACTGCGTTCAATTACGCATTTGTCTGAAATTCTAAGAAATGAAAGCACTTAAGACGATAGACTTCGCTTTTCGGCCCATACAAAAAGGACGCCCGGAAAAAAACACTTTTCTACATCGAAAATTGCACAAAATGAATATATTTTTTTTATACTGCCTTCTAGAAGGTGAAAACTATGACGGTATGTTTTCGAATTTTCGATACGTTTCGTATTAACATAAAAATTCACTGTCAAACATGTACGATTTATCAAAAAATATTATTTAAGGAAAAAGTGCTGCTAACTCAACTCTCATAAAGAATAATAAAATTATAAAAAGTTACCGACGTAGCTTCTTCTTTCTAGAAAATATATTTTTTTTTAAATTTCAATTTCGTGAAAGTTTCGGTGTAGAAAAGTGTATTCTCCATAAACCCCTTTTCGAGCGATTTCTGTAGGTAAATTTGAGCGTTGTCTCATTCGCACATTTCGCATTCGCATGTATTGTAAGTGTGCGTGAGCTTATTGTGAGCGGGACAGAATGACAGACGCGGGTGTTCCGCGTGTCGTTCAAAGACTAGCCTCTTAATATACGAAACAAATATCGGCCTTACCAACTCGCGATTTGGCTCAGTTGGTAGCACAGTGTCTTCCGATGATTGGGTAGGAAAATTCAAATCCCAGTCAAACCAAAAAGAAAAAGTTTTAAAAATAGATGAGA